>BSBK01007569.1:470000-711781 GCA_027943335.1 Chamaecyparis obtusa
TTTCAAAATATGTTGCGTCAAGAGGAGGCTAAACTAATTCAATTTGGTATATTGAATTCTCATGAACATGCTTATGTTTCTCAATCTCATAATAATAATAATAATAATAATAATAATAATAATAATAATAATAATAATAATAATAATAATAATAATAATAATAATAGAGCTAGTAATAATTCAAATAACAATCAAAATAATCAGAGATCAAACAATTCCAACTGTAATAAAAATCATCAAAGACCTAACAATACTAACACTTGAACTACTAATAACAATTATCAAAGACCTAATAATAATAATAATAATTACAATAACTATCATAATAATAATAATAATAATAATAATAGTAATAATAATAGTAATAATAATAATAATAATAATAATAATAATAATAATAATAATAATAATAATAATAATAATAATAATAATAATAATAATAATAATAATAATAATAGGCCTTATTGCACTTATTGTGGTAAAAATGGTCATTTAATTCATAATTGTTTTAAGAAACAGAAAGATGATCAACGTAATTCTCAAAATTACCCTAGCAGAAATCAATCTCGTTCTGCTTTTACTATTAGTTCTAATGCTTCTAAACCACTTGAATGGATTGTTGATAGTGGTGCATCTCAACATGTCACTTCTCATAAGAAGTTTTTGATTTTCTGCAACCTGACTCTTTGAATATTCCTATTTCTTTAGCTGATAATCGTTGCTATAAAGTTGAAGGAACTGGTAATGTCTCTATCCCTAATGGTAAATTACATGATGTTCTTTACGTTCCTAATTAAAATCTAATCTTATTCTATTCCTCATTGTGTCAAGATTATAAGATTGAATTCATAAAAATAATTGTCATATTATTGATCCTAACACTGATCAAATAGTTGTTGATGCTAAGTTAGATGTTGATAATCTTTTTAAGTTTTACCAATTTTCCTCTCCTAGATACTCTTTCCTTACTATTGTTGATTTTCATATTTGGCATGAGAGGCTAGGATATTTAAATTCTGATTATATTTCATTAATGCAAAGGGAAAATATGGTAGAAGGACTACCTATGTTTACTACTTCTAAATTAGATTGCAATGGATGTATGAGTGGTAAGATGCATAGAGAATATTTTCCTCATAGATCATCTTGGAGAGCTAATAATAAGTTAGTTCTCATCCATAGTGATCTTCTAGGTCCTATGGAAAATACTTCACTTTCAGGATCTAAATATACTCTAACATTTGTTGATGATTACTCTCGTAGAACATGGATTTATTTCTTACATAGTAAAGATCAAGTTCTTGATACTTTTGCTGAATTTCATGTATTTGTAGAAAGACAAAGTGGCTATAAAATTCAGATTCTTAGGACTGATAATGGTACTGAATATGTTAATCATGCTTTTCATACTTATTTAAGATCTTTTGGTATCAAACATGAGCTTACTATTCCTTATATACCAGAACATAATTGTGTGGAAGAACGTAAGCATAGAACAATAGTAGAAATGGCTAGATGTTTTTTGCATGCTAGGAATATAGATTATAAATTTTGGGCTGAAGCCATGGCATGTGCCACTTATATTTTTAATAGAACTTGTACTAAAGCCCTTCCAAATAAAATTCCTGAAGAAGTTTGGTCTGGAAGAAAACCAAATCTATCTCATTTACGTATTTTGGTTCCACTGCTTATGTTCACACACCTAAACATAAAAGGAAAAAGTTAGATCCTGAAAATACTAAAGGTTATAGAGTTTATGATCCTCTTACTAATAAAGTTTAGATAGCTAGAGATGTTTAACATTGTTCTTGTGGAGGACCAACCTCCTTCTCTCAACCCTATTCCTCAAGTTTCTATTTCTACGCCTTCTGTTTCTACTCCTAAAGTTTATGTTCCTTATGTTTCAGCTCCTAACACTAATGATGATACTAAGGATAATAATGAACATAAAGATAGTAATGATACTCCTAATTATTTTGTTCTTGCTAGTAGTAGTAGTAGTGATGATGATGATGATGATGGTAATAATATGCTTACTCCTAGTAATATTTCTGTTGATTCTAGGAGAAATCCAAAATGGTTTAAAAGATTTACTTAATGAGGGTGATGATTGCATTGCTAGAATGGGTGGACTTAAACCTAGAAGGATAAATTATTGCAATTATGCTCTTATGTCTTCTTTATCTAATTCTAATGATCCTCAAACCTTTCCTCAAGCTAAAAATCAACCTCATTGGCAAACTACTATGCAAGAAGAATATGACTCTTTAATTTCCAATAATACTTGGGATTTAGTTACTTTACCTCCTGGTAAGAATTTGGTTTCTTGTAAATGGTTATATAAAACTAAATTAAACTCCAATAATGAAATTAGTAAATTTTAAAGCTAGACTAGTTGCTAGAGGATTTTCTCAAATTGAAGGAATAGATTACAATGAAACATTTGCTCCTGTTGCTAAAATGCCTACCATTAAAGTTTTTCTTACTTTAGCTACTAAAATGAATTGGCCTATTCATTGAATGGATGTTAAAAGTGTTTTTCAAATGGTGATCTACATGAAGAAATCTATATGTCTCAACCTCCTAGTTTTATTCAACAAGGTAATGAACATTTAGTCTGCAAATTAAAGAAGTCAATTTATGGTTTAAAACAGTCTCCTAGAGAATGGTATGCTAAAATTAATGCTTTCTTTATTCCCAAGGTTTTGAAAGAAGTAAAAATTATCCTAACTTATATATCAAGCATAGTGAGGATAACATTATTATTATCATTCTATATGTTGATGATTTAATTCTTACTTCCAGCTCTAACCATTTAATTTTTGATGTTAAATTTCAACTCAACCAAAAATTTCAAATGATAGACTTAGTATTGTTACATTATTTCTTAAGAATGCAAATTTTGCAAACTTCTAATGGTATTTTTATATCTCAAAGTAAATATGCTAAAGATCTTTTAGATAGATTTCATATGAATGATGCTAATCTAGTTTCAATTCCATGTGACTTAGGAACTAAATTAATTGTAGATATGGAATCTCCTTATATTGATGCTACTCCCTATAGAGAACTTGTAGGTAGTATAATTTATTTAATCCTCACTAGACTTGATTTATCTTTTAGTGTTGGTTTAGTTTCCCGATTTATGTCAAAATCCCAACAAACTCATTTTAAAAATTTATAAAAGAATATTATGTTATATTAAAGGTACTATTAACTTAGGTCTATTTTATGATGCAAATTATGATTTCTCTTTAAAAGGTTTTACTGATTCAGATCTAGGTGGAGACCCCAATGATGGGAAATCTACTTTTGGATATTGTTTTTTCTCTTGGTTTAGGTTCTATCTCTTGGAAAAGTAAAAAGAACAATCTATGTCCTTATGTTCTATTGAAGAAAAATATAAAACTTGTACTCATGCTTCTAAAGAAGCTCTATGGATTAGAAGAATACTTGAAGATTTGGGTCTACCTCAACAAGAACCTACACCCTTATATTGTGACAATCAAAGTGCAATAGCATTGGCAAAGAATCCAGTTTACCATGCAAAGTCAAAGCACATTTCTCTCCACCACCACTTGATTAGAGAACACATTGCAGAAAATAGAATTTCCCTCATTCATTGCAAAGGAGAAGATCAAGTTGCTGATATTTTGACAAAGCCTCTTTCTAGAGAGAAATTTGAATTGCACTGTAATAATTTGGGGTTAATATCCCTTGATGTAATTATCCCAAGTAAAGATTAAAGGGGGGTGTTAGAATTTGTAATCTTTCCTTGGTGTATTTATAAACCAAGGTTAGAATATTATTCTTTTCTTGTTGAAATATATTAGGATATAAGCCAAGGTATCCTAATATACTTCTTTTTTGTCTTCTTTCCACTACATTCTATTTCGTCCTCTAGTGGAATATGTGAGGACAAATATTTATTGTAATTTGTAAATTAGTTTTTTTCCTCCTTAAGAGGAACCTCACACTTGGCTCACACACTCTTATGAATGTGGCTTACATGCACATGGGAGTTACATTTTGAACTCCTTTACTCATCTCTACTTATAGAGATATTTCTCCACACACTAAACACCAATTTTCTCACATTTCTCTCTCTCTCCTCTCTCTCTCTCTCTCTCTCTCTCTCTCTCTCTCTCTCTCTCTCTCTCTCTCCTCCTCTCTCTCTCTCTCTCTCTCTCTCTCTCTCTCTCTCTCTCTCTCTCTCTCTCTCTCCTCGTAGTTCTATCATATTGTATTGAGCTAAGTGCTAATATTCTTTCTCTCTCTCTAGGATTTTCATGCCTCATTCATAATCACAAGGGGTTTTCTTTGCTTTCCCCTTTCAAATTCTTGTCTCCTCTTTGCATTTTGTTGTATGCTCCTAGTTCTTGTGCTAATTCATGCTATTTTTCCTAACTCCTCACTCTTGGATTAAACAATTTCCAGCATTTCCATAGTTATTCTTTATCATTTTTAACCTACAGTGAGTGAGTTAATGAAGGAAAATAAAGAGAAAGGAAAGTCAATAGAAGAGAAAGATGTAGTTTCAGAACCTGAACCCATACTTTGAGAAGAACCATTCTTAAATCTTTGAAAGAAATGAGTGGTAAGACATTGGAAGGTGTGCCTTTATTCAATGGAAAGATGGAACCAAGAGTGGTCATGGAATAGATAAAAGGACTTGAGAATAACTTTGAGTGTGATAGTGTAACAAAAGTCCAAAAAGTAAGAGTATCCAAGATAAGATTGAGCGGAAAAAGTCTACACCTGGTGGAAATTTGTCCAAGATGAAAGAATAAAGGAAGGGAAGAATCCTATAACCACTTGGAAGGGCATGTTGGCCAAGATAAGGGAGACTTATCTACTAGATGACTATGAGGTACAATTGCACAAGAAGAGGCAAACTTTAAGACAAAAAGACCTTGAGGTAAGTGCCTGCATAGAGGAGTTTCACGAGCTTTGTTGTAGGTCACATGTAATGGAAGTGGATAGTTTGAAAGTGGCTAGGTACTATAATGGGTTGAGGTGGATTATACAAGAAGAAATTAGTCTCCTAAGTCCTATTACTATACATCAATCCTATTAGTTAGTCCTAAAGGTGGAGAAAAATCTTAAAAAGAAACATGACTCAAGTAGTAGGGCTAGAGGTAGATGAAGAGATGGCAGATGTCAGAGAGGAGCCTTTGGAGGAAGGAACTTGGAAGTAATTACCCAAGGTGATTCCAAGCTCATAGAGAACCAAGGGGAATCAAGCAATAGTAGAGGGAGATACAACAAAGGAAGGAGCCTTAATAAAAACTCAAGGGGAAGATCCAATAATCATGGAACATGATCTTATTTCTCATCTATGAAATTATATAACTATCACCAATATGGACACCATGCAGATAGGTGTCCAAAAAATATCTCATCATCTCAAGGAGGAGAGAAGATGGTACATTTTATGGAAGAAGAGTCTTCAAGCAACTAGACCACAAAGGTGACATTAGATTCATAAATATGGGAGAACTTGATGATTACAAGAACACTCATAAAAGATCCCATCAAAGAGGAACCAAGTAAGAGAAGGTTTTTTTGCAGAGTAAAATGAAATATTCTAGGTAAAGTTTTCAAAGTTATCATAGATTATGGTTCTACTGATAACATCATTTCTATGGAAGCAATAGAAATGCTTAAATTGAAAAGAATCCCTCATACTAACCCTGGAAGAGTTACTTGGTTGAATAAAGATAAACATGTTCTAGTTAATGAGAAATATTGGGTAGAGTTATTTATAGGGAGATACAAGAACAAGGTTTTGTGTGATGTCTTTCCCATGGATGTTTGCCATCTTTTTTTGGGAAGACCTTGGAAGTTTGATAGAGTTTCCTTACATGATGGGGCCAATAACTCATATACCTTCAAGAAGGATGGGGTGGCCTTCAAGGTTCATTCAATCTTAGAAGAATGGGAAGTGAAGAAAGGAGGTCCTAATATACTCTTAGTGAGAAAGAAGCAGTTTGTGAAAACACTACAAGCGAAAGATGGAGTAGGCTTTGCCTTGGTATTGAAGCCTAAGGATGAAAGTGATAAGGAGGCCCTTACACTTGTGCTAATTCACCTATGACTTGATCTAGGTCTTTCTTCTAACATTTTTAGGCTATTTTAGACCCTATTAAATGATGGAATACTAACAATCACCTCCCACTCCTCTAGACCTCTCTACCAAGTTAGTGTTTCCATTCGTTCTTAATATACCCTTGCATGAAATCATTCCTTGAATTTCATCACCCTAATATCAAACTAAACACTTGATGCAATGTGGATAGAAGACTATTTAAGGACCAATCTTGGTTGGATTTTAGGTGTATAATTCCTCAAACTCCTTCATTCAATAGTCAATCTCTTCAAACTAGATCTGTAAGGCTTTAAGCCCTATTAGGCCTAACTAGGTCTTCCAACACACCTTCTAGCCTATAAATTTCAAACTGCCCATACAAGGTGTAGAAAAAAATAGATATTCTGACACCCTTTTCATAGTTCTTGAGAATTTTCTAGGCCTTGGGTCCTCAAAGTGTCCATACAGTACCTCCTATAATCATGCCTACTTTCTAGGCCTAATTGGCTTTCTCTGATTCACAATGTGGATTTCACTTTTCTCCACTTTGTCTAATTTCTCATGACCTCTCCTTCTTAGGATTGGTTCCTTTGGTCATGCCCTTAAATTCTCTACCTTTGGATTGATCTTTCCAATCCCTGAGGTCTCCTATCCTTCTCATATATAGTCAAGCTTGCTAGGCAGGAAGTCACAAGAACTCCTAGGGCTTGATACCAAAAATAGTTCCACTTCATATCTAGCCATAAGAATCCATATTTAAAATATATACATAGTTCTCTACAATATTTCAAAGGTACATAGAGTTTCCTCTATGGAATCTAATGCTAGAGCCATTTTAGTGTCCTCAACTTTGGTTGAACCAGTGAATAGGTCTGAGAGGAGAATGCTAAAAAAAACTAAATAAAACAACCTAGCTACTAAATCAAAGTACAAAAAAGAAACTATATATAGTATATAATTCTCACATGAAAATCTTGCCAAAGGTTTAATCCATAGCTTAGGGATAACCGAGCTCTTTAGCACTATTACATTCTTGTAGAGCGCACCACAATTTAATTTACTTAAAAACAAAGCTTACAAACTTTCCAACCTTGATCCTTGGTCATAAAATCCCTTAAATAGTGTACGAGGACTGAGAAAAACCTGTTAGAAAGACCCCTAACTACTTCTAGCCTTCAAGAGGTCTTTTGAAAAAAATGTTGTTATGACAACTTTGAAAAATTGGAAAGTCATCATTGACAACTTTTACAACTTTGTTGACAACTTTTCCTAGACCATACCAATGAGTCTTGAATGACCTCAATGGTTGATCCATCACTTCTAAGCCCTTTTCCTTTTCTTATTCCTTCATTTTAGACAATCAACCCAACCTTTGACCATTTAGCATGAAAGCTTAGCAACTAGACCAAACAACATAAGACTCAAAAAGCCTAGTGAATCGCTTGTCATGACTTCTACCAAGCTTCCTAGGACTAGTTGATCTCCACACATACACACTAGGGAATATTCATAGTCCTTATTAGACAGTGACTTTTCTAAGGTCACTACAAGCCAAAAACTTTAGACTAGGGTAGCCAAAGACCCTAGGTGCTCCTCCACCATTCTACCCTGGCAACAAGAAACTAAGCGCCATTAGGGGATAAGATTTATAGATCTATACCCATATTGTTTAATATGTTATGTGATATCCAAGTAGCTTTTGATTTAGGTAGGTGCTTTCATTTTATAAGGTGTTCTATTTAGACACCATGCCTGGTTTGTTTCTTCACTCTTGAGTGTAGGATTCTCTCAGCTTGAGGCTTCATAGGTACTAGTAATTTAAGGTCTTTTAAATCAGTACTGACATCTAGACTATGGTCCTCTTTTTTTTCATCAGGTCCTTTATATCTAACCAAATATTAGACATTGAAAACTAGAGATATGGCTAGCTCCTTTGGTAGACCTATCTTGTATGCATTGGGGCCATGCTTGGCTAGAAATTTACACTGTCCTACCCTCCTCATTTGTAGCTTGTTGGGTATGCCTTTCTAGAGTCTAGCCTTGTTACGGTTCGTCATCACCCAATCTCTTTCTTCAAACTATAAGTCCTTTCTTTTTTCATCCACTCTAGCCTTCAAATTTTGATTGGCTTCCACTACTATTCTTCTCACCTACTCATGGACTTCTTACATAGAATGAGATAAGTCATTTGCATGACCACTAACTCCTTCTTGATTTCCTAACTCTCTAAGTTCACACACACCTCTTGGGTGCATGCCATACACCACTCCAAATGGTCTCTTGTCGGTGGACCTATTTATCTTGTCATTGTAAGAAAACTTAACTTGTGGTAACACTTGGTCCCATATTTATTGATATTCCTTTGTGAGACATATCAAGAGGTTTCCCAAACACTCTATTTATGACCTTTTTTTGATCATCCATTTGAGGATGATAACCTGAAATAAATGCAATAATGGTACCCAATCTCTTCCATAGGGTCTTCCAAAAGTGCCCCATAAAATTCACATCTCTATCTGACACAATACTAATTGGTAGGCCATCGATCCTTACCACTTCCTTGAAGAAAATGTGGGCAATGTATCTAGCATCATGTGTGGTTTTGCATGGTATAAAGTGACTCATCTTACTAAACCTATCAACCACCATAAAGACACTATCAACACTAGTAGTTGTCCATGGTAAGCCCACTATGAAATCCATACTAAGACACTCCCATGGCCTATTTGGGATTGGTAAAGGTGTGTATAACCCTGCATTGGAAGATGTGACCTTGGATTTTTGGAAAATAATACATTTTTCTACATACCTCCTAACATATATTGGCATCTTGGGGCAATAGTAAAACCTTTTCACTAGGTCCAATATCTTATTAAATCCAAAGTGTCCACTAAGGCTCCTATTGTGTTTCTCTTGTATAAGATTCTCTCTCATTGATCCCTTGGGTACACATAAATGATTACCCTTGATTAAAAAGCCATTTTGTAAAGTGTAGTAAAAAAAATCACTATGAAAGTGGTTCTCAAATTCATCACATACCTTATATGCCTTGGATCAGTCTTCATCTTCATTGTATAGTTCCTTAAATCTCTCTAGACCAATGCTTTGAAGCTGGATTTCTTGGACATTCAACAACCTTCAGATAAGTGCATCTGCTACCTTGTTATTTAGACCCTTTTTGTGCTTAATAGTAAATGTATAGGCTTGTAGAAATTCTATCCACTTGATGTGCCTATGACTTATCTTTTCTTGAGTGTTGATATAACTTAATGCTTAGTTATGAGTGTAAACAAAAAAATCTTTGGGCAATAGGTAGTGCCTCCATTTCTTGAGTTCTTGAATCAATGCATAGAGTTCAAAATCATATGAAGTGTACCTTGCCTTTGCCTCATTCAATCTCTCACTAAAAAATGCAACCGGTCTTGCTTCTTGATTAAGGACTGCTCCCACTTCTATGTTGCTTGCATCACATTCCACTATGAATAGCTTGTCAAATATTTGTAGGACTAGAATGGACCAAGTAGCCATTCTTTGTTTTAGTTTCTCAAAGCCTTCTTGAGATGCCTTGGTCCATGTGAATTTTGGTTTTGACTCCTCCTTTGATTGTGTCAAGTAAAGGTTCACATATCTCACTAAATCCCCCTATGAATTTTTTATTGAATTGAGCTAATGCATGAAAGATCCTCACTTCTTTCCTTGTTTTAGGAGTGAGACAACTTAGAATGGATTAAAATGTACTTGGGTCCATCTTGAGGTCACCTTGAGATACAACAAAGCCTAGGTAGACTAACTCTTGCTTTAGATATTCACTCTTTTCTATGTTGATAGCTAGTTTCTCTTCATGCAACCTTCTCAAGAAAATTTCTAGATGCTTCATATGTTCCTCCTTGGTCTTACTAAAGATAAGGATATCATCTAAGTACACCACCACAAACCTACCTATATAATCTTTTAGGACCTCATTCATTAATCTTAGGAATATACTAGTTGCATTTGTGAGCCCAAAGGGCATAACTAACCATTCATAAAGACACTTTGTAGTTTTAAATGCTGACTTCCATTCATCCCCCTCTTTCATCCTAATTTGGTGATACCCAGTCTTGAGGTCAATTTTGGTGAAATATCTATACCCCCCAAGAAAATCCATAAGGTCTTTTATTCTAGGGATAGGAAACCTATATCTAATAGCTATCCTATTGATTTCCCTAGAATTAGTACATAGTCTCCACTTACCTCCCTTCTTTGGTGCCAAGACCACTGGAACTGCATATGGGATAATGCTCTTTGTTATTAACACTTAATCAAGTAACTCTTGGATCTTCCTTGCAATTTCTTTATTCTAGTTCGAGGTCATTTTGTATGTTGCTTTGTTGGGTAAAGATTCTCTAGGTATAAAACCAATTTGGTGACTAATTACTCTTTGAGGAGGAAGGGTAGCTGGTGTCCCATCACTGATAATGTCTTTAAAATGTGTGAGGCTCCACCTTTAGAATGTAACACCCTCTTCGATGATTATACTTAGACTCTTTGATTTGGACATTTTACATTATGATGAATAGAACTATGTATTTACATTTATATCTATGATATGCTTATCAAATATTTAGACATACTCAGTTATGATTATTGTTTAATGTTTATGAAATTTGGAAATCTTTTATCTTGTATATCCAAGGATTTGAAGCTAACCATTATATATATGTGATGCCTCATGCTTTATGTATATGTGATTGATGTGTTATCATGACTCAGGATGAAGTCGTAGTTACTCACTTAGTTCAGGTCCACATGATGTATCAATCCTAGTCATCTATTTGCAAATGCCTTATTGTATATATCTATGCACATGTATCTCTTCTCAGTGATGCAAGCTTGTATGTAATGGGCATCGTCTCCACCTGGCTTCAGAGGTCTAAGCAAACCCTCAAAAAACCTCGATCATTTTTGTTGTTTGGAGATGGTCCATAGTTCACACACGGGAAAACCCTATAGTTTTGATTATTTTGCCCGATCTCTTGGTTTGGTTTTGGGTCGATTTGAGTTCCTTATTTTATATAACCTTTGATGTTGGTCTCATTTATTTGGTTATGAGATATGTAGGATAATGATGTTATTTTCTCTCTTTATGTATTAATCGTATATACAAAGTATGCATATATGGGTGCACACGTATATGCATACCTGTATATATTCATTTATTGATGTGTTTTTAATTATGTTCCTATGAGTGTATTAGTTATAATCATGATTCTATTTATTTTTTTGTATAATGTGGCTTTAGATAAATATAATAAATCCAAAGTGAATAAACAAAAATAACAAATATAATATAAAAGTAAATAAAACTAATTACCTACTCCTATATTTACTCCTACTTTATACACTATGTATCTCTCTCTCTTGTATGTCTTGTTAGTATAGAGGGTGGGAGTGGAACTCAAGACCTCTAGTTTGTAAGGGGTCCCAAGTTTCCATTGGGTTAGTGATTTCCTTGAGAAGCATACCCATATATATTTTATTTATATAAGATTTAGTTGCTATTAATTATAAAAATAATAATAATAATAAAAAAAACTATATAGGTGGAGTTAAATTATTTAATAAGTTTGGTAAGAGAGTACGTGAAGGGTAGGTAAATGTTAGTTACCTAAGGGGTAAAAAAACCAACTATTGGTTAAATTATTTTTATTCATTATTAGATTTATTTAATAAATTAGGTCAGGACATTGCTTTACAGGAAGCAATGCACTCAACCTATAGAACTACCCAGAGGTTTACTTATAGGGAGAAATCCCTGAGCATATATGAGGAGATTTCTGGAGGCTGGAGAGAAGGATTTCTCAGGAAGTTGCATAAGGATTTTGAGAATGCTAGGCTCAAGAAAAGTGTTGTGGCACAAATCTCCATTACAGGCTTGAGGTAGGCTTTTGAATCTAGAAAAAAAAAATCCTCATATATCTGTTTCTCTCCATATCTATCTCTGTCTCTCTCTTCTCTCTCTGATTTCTCATGGTGCTCTTCATGTGTATTTAATTATCTATGGCAGGTTAGATTTATCATTTTAAAATAAAACTATAATAACCTTAGCAATAATCTACATAAAATAAACTGGAAAACCTATAGTTAGCGGATGAGTTTTGAATACTATATTTATTCTAAATCTTGGGAGAGAAGTGTTTTAGTATTAAAAATATTATGGAACCTAGCTCTGTTAGGTTTGTTTTGTATTTTAGTATTAAAATTTTTATGCATAGACATAAGTAAATTTAAAAATAATTAAAACAATTATAGCAATGCTGAAATAATAAATGTATTAAATTAGATGTTATGTTAAGGTTTCCAATTATTTCAATATTTAAAGATTACCATGTTTAGCTTTATAGAATTTTATTTTGATAGATTTATTTAATAAGTTCTTTATTAAATTAAATAGGGGAGATTATTAGATTTTATATTTAGGGTTATTATACATATGATAAATCATTTGGCAAAAATTTTATAAACTTTTAGAAAAAACATAGGAGAAATTATAGGAAAATAATAAGGAAGAAAGATAAGAGAAAAATAAGGAGAGATTATAGGAGAAAACTAAATAAATAGATAAATAAAGAAAAGATTAAAAGAAATAAATTAAAAGTGGAAATTACTTTGTAACATAAGGTATACAAAAAATTACAAGAAAGAAAAGGGGTTTAAATAAATAAAAGAGAAATGTATTTTTTTCATTAAAGTTTATTTAAATTATTTTAAATTTTAAAATTTTAAATTTAATTAAATTAGAATATAATAAGATTAGCCCATTTATTATTATTATTAATATTAAGATTATTTTATTTTATTCCAAGTGATGTGGAAATTAATTAAAAATTATAATATAAGAGGTTAAGTTTAGTTTTATTAAGTTTGAATGTAATTAAAGTTTTAATTTAATTAATGATGAATAATAAATTAAGTGTATTAAGTTTATAATAAGCCTAAATTTTATAGAGATTAATTGATGTTAAATTAAGAATCTATTTTTGGATATCATAAATCTATTTTTGGATATAATAATTGAAAAATTTATAGATATGGATGTTAGGTCCTATGTGCATATTTTGATGTTTATTAGTTATAACTTTATTGAATTTTTTTTTGGAAGGATTATAGTATCATGTAGGTGTGTCGAAGAGTTATACCTCCTGCTACACTTACCTGTATGCTTTTATATTTGGAATCAATGTGATAGCTCTACCTTTATTGTATTGCACCATTTGTCTTAAGGGTTAGGGTTTGTCTTGGTGGTATGGGCCATAGGGAAACACCGAAAGAAACCTTAACAGAGATATGTATGTGAGAAGTTATAAACCCTAGATAGCCTATTGGTTGAGTAAGGTTCCTAGGTGCCCTAGGTGAGTGACTCACCACAGGATCCGATCGAGGAGGCTAGAAGGATAACCTTTGGGTGAGTTTGGAAAATAAAACCTAATATAATTCATAATTGGTTGGGATGGGTAAGGGATTTAATAAACTTTTAAAAAGATAAATATGGATAATAGCCCACATTGGTCTTGTTGGAGTACTGGGGTCATTGTAGCTACTGGAGCAGGCCACATGAGGGTGCCAGGGTAAATGACTGCTAGGAAGGATCCCAACATATAGGACTATGCAATGATGCTCACCTGGTCAGCATCCTAGGAAACTCCACTCTTGGTCTTTTGTTTTATATTGCTTTGTTTCTTCTTGTTTTTGGTTTTGGTGGTTTTCCCTCAATGTTAGACTGCCTAGTTTCCCTATGTGAACAATGGTTCTATCTCCTAGCATGGGGGAGTTGACCTTTGTGGATCCATGTGGCTAGGTGGTGATTCTTTTCGAGGTATTGTTTGTGTTTGTGCTATTCATGGAGCATCTGAAGCTGTTGAAGACATTTCTCTCTATTTTTAATGTTTTATCTTGCAAAGAAAATTGTAAAAATATTGTAAATTATTATTGTATTCATGTAATCCTATAAGGCCTTGTATTGTAGAATGTATATTGTAAGCATTCATGTAATTGGGAAGGGTATATCTAGGAAAATTATGGGAATGAAAATCAATATGTATTATTGTTGTTGGAAGAAAGTGATGGTTTAGGATATGGAAAGGGTAATTGTTGAAAGAATATGAATTTAAATGTGCTAATGTTATTTCATGTTGAAAAAGAAAGAAGTGTTTGTTTTAGTACACGTGTCTCTCTCTCTACTTTCTCTTATGTGGTTAAATGGATCAGGGGAATTTCTATCTTTAGTTTATGTTAAATCTTAATGCACTATGAAATTTTTTTTAAAGGAATAATCTTGTAAGGGAAGTTTTTCTCTTTCTTTTTTTGTCTTGTCCTTTCGGGTTCCTTGGCAGGGCATGACATAGATTAGCACCTATACCGTATATTTTGAGGTTTCTTGAGGGGTATGATCTTAGAATTTGAAGAAATGAGTGGTGCAAAACAACCCTCATGATGATGAGGTAAGTACTTTAACCTTATTACATGTCTATCAATCTAACCATTGGTAATTTTATTATCACTATATAATACATTGAGTTATTTGAATATGTGCTTGTTAATTTCAAATGATACAATAATTTTAATAATGAAACTAATGAACTTTTGCCAAGGATAAATTTATTTATGGTGCAATCTCCATTAAGGTTCTACAATTATATTATAACTTTTTTTAACCAATAATTATGATGAATTGTATCTTGGCATCTTTCGTATAGATTACTTTACTATTGAACCTATACTATATTTGATAGTTTCAATGATATGTTGAATGCGAGTAATTTAGTACTACATGGCTATGTTGTTGGGTTGTACTAATGACTTTGATTGAGTATATAGAATAATTTTAGGATAACAATCTTTGATTTTCTTAAAGATAAATTGAGAGCAATCTTTTCTTAGTTCTTCCCCATTAGAACACATTTAAAGATGAATATATGATTATTTTAAAATGGCAGTTTGAGAGATACTCTATGGTGTGTTGGTTGATAGATTTATTAAATGTAATAGAATAATTGATCCTAATTAAACTATTTTAACTTTAGAAAATATCTTATGCATAATGTATGACTATTATTTAAATAGTATTTCAAGGGGTACTTATTATGTTGATAGAGAGTCATTTTCTATTAAATATATATGGAAACCAGACTAATTCATTATTATGCATTTGAAAGAAGAAGGGAAGGTTTTGAATTAAATAATTTAGATATGTTTCATTTCTTAAAGTCAAAGGCTATTGGAAATTATGTTATTTTCCAAGCACAAATTGGTACATGAAGATCATCCTTTTGAAAACAACAAATATATGAATATAATAGTCCGTTGGAATGTTACTAATATTGTTTAATATGGACACTTTTTAAATGAAACAAAAAAAATGTGGAACATTGTGAATCTATACAAGAATACACAGATATAGGGAATATATATGTATATGATTCAACACTAGTATAATGATATAGCTAAATATACCATGCTCAAAAAATAAATGAGTCCTTCGATTTTTAATCAACAGATAAAGCAATCGATAAATTTTAGAGAATGATATTGAGTAAGAATCTACACAATTTTAAACTGGTGCAATATATATTTTTATGATGAATATATAAATATACAACTCTACTAGTATTGTACAATGTGACAATACTTAAATATATAACCTGCAACATGTATTAATCTATTGTAAACTTATACATGCTACAATATGTAGTAATCTTTTACAAATTGTATAAAATTATATGATGCAGTACAACTCTAAAATATTATTTTTATTTAATGCTGATATATTATATTGAAGTGTCCTTCCGCTTAGTCTTACAAATATATGTAGGTATCTAATGAGAAATCTTGTCAAATTCAGAGTAGTACATTCAGATATTAGTCGTTGAATAAAAAAAAAGAAAACCTGGCATAAGAGTTATTGCTTTAGCTAGTAACAGTACTTTTCTAGTTCCAAAAGTCAAAGAAACTCATTGGGATTGAATTCAATGCTCAACAATACTGACACTGCTATAGAAATTAGTGAGAAAAGATGTGATTAGATTATAGAAGTGGACCAGGTTTATCAGTAGCATATACACATTGGTCCATACACATCTATGTATAGTGTCAAAGGAAATAGGGTTTAATGGTAAAATTCATGTAGTATTTTTTATAATAAAATATAGATCTATGCATAGTTTGGCAGGGTTTGTATGCTAAGTGTAGGCATACAAAAAGTGGTGACTACACTAGTTGATACATACACATTATTCACCTAAACAATAAGTGGTCAAAATTTAGTGGCACATATAGTGTATATATATTTAAGAAGTGGGCAGGAATGATTGATGTAATTTTATAGTTGTATCAATGGAAAGGATTGAATCCAATGTGTAAATTTGTTTGGTATATATATACATCATGTATATTATTTAAAGGGGGGCAATATTCCAAGGGGGAGAAATGACTGCATAGTTTAAATCATAGCCATGCCTGCCAAATTCTGCCATTATTAAAAAAAATATTTTTCAATGATAGATTGGATTTCTACCAACGTCGATTCATCTATCTCTTTTTTGGGAGGGGGCTTTTGAATGCTTGGAGGAAGCTAGAATAGATATTATAGATGGAGAGCTTTTGCTAAACTAGGAGGAGAGAATCAACCCAAGGCTTTTCTTGCACGATCTCAATATTCTCTAGCATTTTGAGTTGGTAACAAATAAGCTTTCATGGTAGTATTAGCAAATACTAAAATTTGTGACACATACCAAGCTCTTGTGGAAAGTAGATCCTTTGTTTCAACGTATCAATCAAGTATTTAAATATTTGATTTGTGATGGTTACTATTCTGAGATGCCGAGATTTCACCATGGAAAGAATGTGGCAGAAGCTCTGTAAGATTTGTAGTTGTAGAGGCTCTGTAAAAGCACATTAATAGCTACTTTGTGCCAGAGGCTATGTCAATTTGCAGCTAGTGGGCAGAGAGAATGACAAAGCAATAGTTCTATTTTGGGCAAGAGATTGGGAAGATAGTGTACTAGGCTTGAATATTCCCATATTCCAGTTTCATGGAAAAGGAATCTGAGAAGGAGAATGGAGTGTATCATGCGCAAGTAAGTGATGCTAAAGTACCACACTAAAATTTATCATTGCTTCTTAGAAAAGAAAATATTCTTGATGGTAATCATGCTCCTAAAATGGTAGAATCTAGAAATTGTTGTTCCTTGTTTTGTCCATGCAAATCGCCAATCTGGTAAGAAATTTTTTTATAAACAACATGGATATATTATAACTCGGCCATAAAAAATATGTCCTTTTTCAAGCCTGTTAACTTTCAGCATATGTCATTCAGCTTCTTGGGCCTAATTTTCTTGATTCATAGAATATACTCTTTGGTATTACTTCATTATTTAGTGATTTAAATCTCCCACACAAATTCTAGTACTTTTAGCTAATGTTTTAGAATAAACAACATCAAACAAACATTTGGAAAAATCAATTGGTTAGAATGGTAATTGCAGTAAACACATTTAATAAAGTAGTTCATTTTCTTTAACATTGCTTCCCAAATATTAAAGTGGCCACATGAGTCATCAAGGCCACATCTGTGCTTGAACTAAGCTATTAGATAATAGAGTGTGAGAGCGCATGATGATTGACTTAATTATTAAGGTAGATGTCACTGGTGAAGAAGGAAGGAGTGCCTACTGGTTAAGTAGAAGTAGAGAATTTTAATGACAACCCATCCTATGGGTTTGAAGGTTATTTCCATAATGATTCTTTGTAAGGCTATGTGGATGTTGCATCTACATACTTGGGTTTGAATGAAAAGGAACCATTTGGAAGAAGTTTTGATTTAGTACCACTATTCTCTATGAAGGGTATAGAGAAAGCACTTATTAGCCATCTAGATCTAATAAAGAAGTCACTTGAGTAGATTAATCTCATAAGTCTAAGCAATTAAGTTTTCATGAAGCAACCAGTGATATGACTGCCATTAGAAGGAATTTCTCTGGCATGGCTAATGATCATATGGATTGTTTGTCAACCAGGGTTGCTAAAAGCATGGGGAAAATAAGAGTTATAGAAAAGAATCTTCTAGATTAGATGTGAATGGGAGGAGTCACTTTAAGTAGAATCTTTATGTTTCAACTTCTAACCTATAAATTAAGGCTTATCTAAGAAAAACTATGTTGTCTCCATAAAGCACAAGTAAAATAAGTCTTTCAAACCTATTATTTAAAGTAACACAAATCTATCTATAATATCCTTAGATTTATGGAAATATCTACATTGCTTCTTGTACAATGCTCTCAGATTTATCTATCATTGATATCGGTTGCAGCTGTTATAAACTTTCAGATTTGTGAGTGCTCTACGTATAGCATTTTAAAATTTATTTACCATTTATATTGCTTGTTGCTGTTATAATATTGCTGAGATATACTATCTTCTTTATGTTGAGATCAAAGGAAATATTGTCATTGTTGTATACTTTCATGCTAGGTTATAATGGGAAGAGACAAAACCTTATCTTTATTGTAGAAAATGCAATTTAATGTTAGTCAAGTTGTTTTTTTATATAGCTCTTCTCATATAATTATTGCTATTGTTATAGCATTGCTAGATTTATTTATTTTCTCAACCATATCTTTATATGTCATAAAAATTAGTCAGTATTATTTAGTAAGATCATAAATGCATGCTTAAATTATAGCATTATGTTATAGGCTGATTATTGTAATGAAGTTATATGATGAATAGTTGATTGTTATTAATTGGCTCAAATTTTACCATGGCATCTACTGGCTTCATATATTGCCATCAAAATTATTTGGTCATTCATTCTTATTTTGTCACAATAGCTTAATTTACATCACTAAATGGTTGCAATTGTTGTACATGTTCTACCCTTCTTATATTCACTAAGTATGTGGATTTATGGTTATAATGACTCCTTCGACATTTTTTTTCAGAAGGCCATTACTATGCTCAAAATAATTGAATTCTTTTTTGAAACCTAGAATAGTCTTGTGGGATATATTTAAGGGTATAGGAAATCTTAGCAAGCACAAATGGTAGGGTGTCCATAGATATGAATACCTATAAGTTTCAATCCTCATTTGTTTAAGAAGTGTATTGACAATATCAGAGGTAGTCAGACTAGGAATGATGGAATATTATTCTACTCATATAGCTGGAAACAAATTCTTTTACCAATTAAACTAAGACACTTCATCCCTCTTTCACCTATATGGGTGGCATCTGGCAAGGCTAACTTTCAAGAGAACTAGAACCTAGAGAGGGTTGTGCACCCACTTATACCATTCTTTAAAATATTGGGTTCAAAGTTAAAATCAACCTACGAAGTCTCTTTGCTTGACGTAGGCAAGGCCATCAATGATGAGCCCCCGAGACTTAGGTTTGGCTCTTAGGACTTGTCTTTGTATATATTAAAATTAAGTTTCTTTTCATCTATCTTGTTGTCATGTTTACTTCTACCCTTTTACCAATTCAAATGTAAATACATTATGATTCACCTAGCCAATATATATAGATGATGAATTAGCTTTATGATTATGTATCTAACATTTACTAGGTCTTATATTATGTTTCTAGCTATGTAGCCTTGTATGCAGGTACAAGTACTGATAATAAGGAGAAAACAATTTTAGAAACAAGAAAGAGTAACTCAAGTATGCAAATGCATGTCACCTCTATTACTTGGACATTGTACCTAACTATATTTCTTCGAAGTATATTTATTGTCATTCTGGATATTAATTAAATGATTAGGCAATTAGATTCCTAATCTATTACTTAAATAATATTTTTTATGATTTTTGTTTTCTTCTTTACTTAAAAAAACATATATTTGCAACATAGTTAAGTTGGAGTAGAATAAATAAGTTGTGTGATGTCTAATCCAGTGTTTAATTTTTTGGGCATTACATTTGGTATCAGAGCCTAGGTTTATACATTGGGATCTTTTGGGCTTAATCACTTTGTATCACAAATTAAAATCATGATGTAATTAATGTTACTATTATAAACTAAGTTTGCACCCTTATTTCAAGCTCTTGTAGTCTTGATAACCTAGTATAATATGGGAATCATCTCTAGGCGTGGGTCCTATGCTAACTAAGATGAGACCTCCAGGTTCTAGGCTAGTTCTTCTTGGATAATCACCTTAATTTGCTTCTTGACATGAAAAGTAAATCTTTTGAGGGAAAGGGATATAAGGAATGCTTGGAAAGGAAATGACTTGAAAGAAAACTATCTACTAGGTGATACACCAAAATTAGGGTTTGGATCTTAGTATAGAGGATGAGATTAATGAACAACTTAGGTCTAGGAGGTCACAACTCATTGAATAGGCTTGCATCAGTGTTTCATAGAAGGGTCTACAACAGAAAGAGGCTATTCAGGGAAAAAGAGGATTTCACAAACAATAACATTACTGCGGATTTAGACACAATTTATGACCTACAAACAACATTCACTTCTACAACTCAGCATAGGAAAGAGACAAGATTGTTAGGGGGTTAAAGTATACCCACAAAAGCATTCACATCCAATCATCCACAATAACACACAATAGTTGCAGAAAGAGAGAGGGATTAGGAACCCTAAGATATCACTGAAAAATCATATACTTCCTTATGCATAAGTGGCTCAAGCTTAGGATTAACAGGCCTCTGCTTCTGCCTCACTAGTTTGGTATTAGGTTCTAATTCAATAGTGTGTTGAGCAAGGGCAGGATCAAAACCCTTGACGTCTTCATAATTCCATGCAAAAACATCACTGAATTCTTTGAATAATTGGGTATAAGCTTGTTTTTCAAATTTAGTGTTCACTTTTCCAAATTGTAAGCTCTTACCTATTTCCAGCTCTAGTTCAACACAATGTTCTTGTTGGACTACCAGGCCAACTTTGTTCTTCTTAACTTCATCATCCTTGTTGAAGGTAGTCTCTAAGGTGACAAGACCTCTAGGCATCGTATTGGACTTCAGTTGTATCACTTGATCACCATAGTTTTGTTATAGCCTATCGTGATTGTACTCTGAAAAAACATCTTCTTCAAACAAGAATAGTAGAATTTGTTCATCATTGTCAAACACCTGCCAATTGACATCATTATCAGGAATAGAAGGTTTGAAAATCACTTTGATATGTTGTTGATCTATTTCTTTTGAAATGCTATTTGGGATATCATACTGAGATCCAAAAATAGCTAACTTATGTGCATTTTGATTTAGCTTCCTAGGGATAGCAACAATATTGAAAGCACAAAAATCTTCAGTTGCATCCCAAACTCTATGTTTGTATGCTTTCATGGTGTCATTCTTGGTTGCACTTATCCCTCTTACTTGGCTGACAACTAACTCACTGTCACCATAAAATTTTAAGGCCTTAAGCCCTCTTTTTCTAGCCCACTCTAGTCCATTGACTAGACTTTCATATTCTGCAATATTGCCAGTGTAGGAGAAACTGAATCTAAAGGCAGTATAATACCTTTCTCCTTTTGGGGACACTAACATAGCACCACCACCAGAATCATGTCTACTTCTAGCTCCATCAAAAAATAGTTCCCAAACCTGATTGTTCTGATCCTCTGAATTAGTATCTTCTTTGAGAAGGCTTGGTTGTATGGCTCCACTTTCTTGTATTAAATAACTTCCCAAACCAAAATCCCAAACAAGGTTTTCTTGGGCCTCTAAAGCTCTTTCATCTAGAAGAATATCAGGGATACTTTCTATCTTTGTCCTTGCTTCACTAACGGTTTGGAAGTCATTGTCATCAAATATAGGGCAATTTACATTGATGGTATTGGACACATATGGGTCTATATGGTGTGTTGCCAATGGTTTTGACTTAATGGTGACCTTGGTCCATACCTTGTATGAAATAGCATGTGAGACCAGTCAGAAGATAGGTAGCCTCGTATCTTGGTTGTAAACTCCCTTGACAAACATATGACAAATAATGCAAGGAGATCTATGATATATATATCAAGGAGGATGGAAAAATTAGTACTAGCATATAGGATTAGACTGGTATCCTTGGCCACACCTATATTATTGACTGAGGATCCATCAAGTTGGGTAACCTTCTTTTGAAAGGGTTCATATTTTAGTCCTAATTGGTTAGCTACTTTCTTGGGCATCACAGTGCTAGTAGGTCCACTATCTATCATACAATTATGCACTAAAGATTTTCCAATAATTAGAGATACATAAAAGGGAGGTGGCTTTAAATTCCTACCTTGTATGGTATTAGCCTTGGAGTTTCTACTTGGAGCCTCCTTTTCTTGATCAGTGTTAACCAACACTAGCTTTGTAGCTTCTTTTTCAGGTTGAGGAGTTGCTACATCACTCATGGCCTTCTTCAAAATTTTAGGCTATCCTGGAATAGCTAGAGAGTCCCACATAGACATGGTGACATTCACCTTCTTCATGTTGTCTAAAATGTTATAAGGTGTCATAGTGTGTACTCTCTGTTGTGCTACTATGATGGGCTCCACTTCTTTGGAATGTTGGCCTTCTTTTCTTGTAATGACAAGAGCCTCCTTAGGTGTGATGGGATTAGCTTGCTGCAGTGGCTCTGTAGATGTAGTAGCTCTAGCATTAGAATCTTCCCTTTCCATGTCTTTAGCTCTTCCTTTTGCTCTTGTATAGGCAACAAAAGAAACTTCATCATTGACTCCATTGAAGTCTGGTTGCTCGCAATTAAAGAGAGTAGTCTCATTCTCTTGTGATTCTTGTTGAGGAACTGATCCACTAGATGAAGCCTCTGATTGAGCTTGAGAGGAATTTTGAACCATTAGGGCTTGGTTCATCCATCCATTTGAGCACATAGCCTGATTGTGAGGCTGATTACAAGGAAATCACCATTCATTATCCATAGCCATATTATTTTGACTAGGTACCATATCCCTCACTGGGTTTACAGAATTGAGAGGTGTAGGGTTATATGGTTGGAATGGTCTCTAATTGAAACTTTGTCTTTTCCCTTGATACCCTCGATGGTATGGTGGCCTATTTTGTTGATAAGTCTATCCTTGATTTTGATATTTTTGATTAGGACCTTGGCCTTGTGACTAAAATGGTGGTCTGATTCCTTGACCTTGTTTCTTCAAATTTGTTACTTCTTTAGTCAAGGTCTGCAATAAATTTGTCATTTCTTGCTGACTACTTTGTTGGCTATTCTTTATCTCTTGCAGCTCTGGAGAGAAACTTGTTCTTAGCTCTTGACCACTAGTACTAGCCTGAGGTGCCATTATAGTGGGAATAGGGGTAAATGGGGGTACTTGTGTAGGTGCAATGGGCTGAAGGCTAGGGAAGATGGGCATTGGTGGCCTTCTAGCAATCATGCTTGCTTGGATTAAATAGTTCTTAGCCCTAACAGCTATGTCAAAGGCTTGGGGCAAAGAAGTACCACCCATAGACTAGATCATGATAGAGATTTGACTATTCAAGCTTTGCAAGTAATATAGAAAAGCATAGTCAGTTGATGGTCTTATAGAGACTGGAATTCTATTCCATGTTTTAAGGAATCTACTATTGTAATATGTCATCTGCTCTTGAGGATCTCTCTTAATGGTTGTCAACTGCTCTACCAGAGACAAGTTATCTAATTTATCCTCAAAATGCTTACTTAATGCATCTCCTAATTCATCCCATGAAGTAATAGAACCAACAATTAAAGTTCTAAACCATTCAAGAGCCTTACCTTTTAGAGAGGCTGCTAATAATTTGGTGGCCACATCTTCTTGGCTTATGTTGTGTATGCTGCAGATGGTGGTCACATCTCTTATGTGTTCAAAAGTAGTTGTCTACCCTTCACCAGTGAAATTAGGTATACTCTTAGGTGCCACCAAGGGCACATCATGATGTTGAGCAAAAGCTAATGGACTCCCTTGGTTGAAAGGTGCAAAGGAAAACTGCCTAGCCATTGCATGAGTTGGAATCCAAAGATTAACAACTATATGAGCTGTATTTGCTACTAGATTTGAATCTTCTTCTAGATCTCTGGTTAGAGATCTGCCTCTCCTTCTGGAATGAAAGGGAAAAGGTCTCCTTTTTGAGGTATCAAGAGGTGTTGATTAAACGCTCCTTGTAGGGGGTGTTCTTTGAGTTGACCTACCTTTATGACCTCTTCTTGAGGGCAACTCTGAAAATTTAGTGGCCATTGAGCTTCTAGTCTCAATCTTTCTCATAAACCTTGAACAAGGTTGGCCTGGATCTTTGAAATCAGTGGAGTCACCAAATATACCTGATGAAACAAATTCTTCAAGTTTGTATTATGCAATCTATATATCAAAGATACAATAATCTTTAACAATGAATATTCTTCTTGTGGTCCCACTGGGCATGCTAGAATTGCTACACACTAAGTTTGCACCCTTGTTTCAAGCTCTCATAGTCTTGATAACCTAGTATAACATGGGAATCATCTCCAGGTGTGGGACCTATGCTAACTAAGATGAGACCTCTAGGTTCTAGGCTAGTTCCTCTTGGATAATCACCTTAATTTGATTCTTGACATGAAAAGTAAATCTTTTGAGGGAAAGGGATAGAAGGAATGCTTGAAAAGGAAATGACTTGAAAGAAAACTACCTACTAGGTGATACACCAAAATTAGGGTTTAGATCTTAGTATAGAGGATGAGATTAATGAACAACTTAGGTCTAGGAGGTCACAACTCATTGAATAGGTTTGCATCAGTGTTTTATAGAAGGGTCTACAATAGAAAGAGGTTATTCAGGGAAAAAGAGGATTTCACAAACAATAGCATTACTGAGGATTTAGACACAATTTATGACCTGCAAACAACATTCACTTCTACAACTTGACATAGGAATGAGATAATATTTTTAGGGGGTTCAAGTATACCCACAAAAGCATTCACATCCAATCATCCACAATAACACACAATAGTTGCAGAAAGAGAGAGGGATCATGAACCCTAAGATATCACTAAAAAATCATATACTTCAATTCAATAAGAGGTAATTCAAATAAGGAAGCATAGGGACATGAAGAATTGTCACAAAACACCTCTGCAATATTTGAATTATCAATGGGAACTTTACAACTGTATAAGCCAGAGGGTAGAAATGATACCACAGATGACCTTTAAGAAATGATGAATTTCTTCTACAATTGTTCAACTCTGAACTCAAAAGCTCCAAAAATACAATATATACACCTCCTTTGCATGGAGGCAAGAGTCAGAACCTAACTAAGGTTACACAATTTGACATATAATCAAGCCCTAACTGCCATCAAATTTGATCATAAATACATCTCTATAATACTAAGGTTATCAGCTATTTGGGCCCATCTCTGTACCCCATTTGCCTGCAGATAAGCAACCTAGATCCATCAACTTTCTTGCATAAAGTCTCACCATGAATGCTCAAATTGGTACTCTCAGAAAACAAGAAATGACCAAAGACGGCCACCCAGACCTCCACATCATTTTCCCCAACTGCAATCATCCTTGAAACATAAATTTTTAGCTACCCAATTTGCCGCAACTGACCATTGGATCAAAACCTAGCAAAAACCATGCAGAGAAATATTTAAAATTTGAATATTAATGGCTAATAGGTGGTGCCACACTTTCCTTCTATCGACGACTATCATTTAAATCTCAATCTCCTTTTAAAACATGACCGTTAGATCTTCTTATTTACCCATGAACCATTCCTCTATAGAATTAACCTCAAGCTCACCTCAGGTTACATTTTCTCATTGGTCGCAGGACCGCCAATTGTTTTAACTGACCCTGGTTAAGTTTGGCAAACAAAAGACAAACCTTTAGTTGTTGATTCATGAAACCTTGCTAACCTTGGGCCCATTTGCCACTTGGAAATCTTTCATTCCCCCCAACTGCTTCCTTGGCATACACCCTGGCACCTCTCTGACATCAAACCCACAAAGATAAGATTCTGATCTAATGGCGGGTGCATGATCTCATAGGGTCAGAAGATTCTATCATATCATATGACCACTGTAGATCTTTGCCTTTTTGACACATTCAAAAACCTTCTGACATGGTCCCACTGATAGATCCTAGTTTTCACCTGGGAGTCAATAGAAAACAAGCACGTCACTAGAAAATGACCCACCTGACAGAGCCCAGAGATAAAGCAAGATCAACGGTTGTCGCATTATCGCAAGGAATATTCCTGGCCCTTGCGATCATGCGACCGCTGTTGGATTGAAAGGAAAGGTAGCCCGTTGGGCCCCTACTGACTTGTCTCCATGCTATATTCTCACCAACCAATCAAACACCACCCCCTTAGATACACGTAGCACATTTTCCTGACAATGGCCCCACTGATAGACAACTGAATCATGAACTGCCAATGAATTAGAAGCCGCCAATTCAGATGAGGTGGCACCGGTCCCACTTGAGATACTGCACTGAAGGAAGAGGAAGACTGATGATCATTGAAAGATATCATGGAATCTTTCAAGGCCATGAGATCATGCAACAACCATAGATCTTGAATCTTGACTTGGCGTCTAAACTGAGACTGCCAACCAAAATGGTAACCGCTCGCAGGGTTGCTAAATGTTAAGGGGTTAACCGCCGAAAATCAGAGATTTGGCGACTGAAGGATTTTTAAAATGCACATGCAAAATGAAGGGACTTAAGTGGATGAATAAAGTAACAAAGAAATATAACAGGCCAAAGGGGTTTTCTAACACAACGTCTAGTTTTATGAATATTTTTAAGGACTTTTCACCTAGCCAGGGACCTAGAAACAGTTGCAGAGACCAGGGGAAATAGATAAAGCCATGAAATTTTGTAGAGTTCTTGGAAGGATAAAAATGTAGACCTTGAAATGGGAGTTGGCCAAATTTGCATGCATATGAGAAATTAGGGTAACAGTTACTTTAATCCATGCAAATAAAAATCACGTGAATGATCAAACTAGAAAATACAAAACCAAATTGATTTGAACTTCCTTTTATGAAAAATAACTTTGTTGAGCTACAACAATGCATATATATGTGTCCTTTACCCTTGAATAGTAGATTCCATAAATGTATATATGTAGTGACATGTTATGAGACTAGTAAATGTGTTGTATCCCAAGTGGGTGAGATATATTCCATCCAACTTCGGTAAGGGAGAGGTGGATGCCATAGAAGATCCATTTAAGTGTGCCCTTCATGAAAGTTGTGTATGTCTAACAAAATTAATGAATGTTCTATTGTAACGTGGTGTGGTGGTTAAGTGTTTGTGTTTGGAATAGAATACTATTAGTCATGTTGTGTATTATGTTATGTTGGTAGTAGCCCCGAAGCTTAGGCTATGTGTGAGGTACACCATGTAATCAGGGGTTGAGAGATAGAGGACCACATTGGAGTCTTACAATCAAATATTGTATTGGTCATAGCTCCATAGTAGATTATTTCTTCTATATGAGATGCATGCCATGTTGGGAGATAGAGGCCCTTCATTGAGTGTAAGACTTTGGTGGATGTTAGTCCCTATTGACTCCCCCACATGTAGAGCCACATTTTTTGGTTCATAGTGCAAACCTATTCCTTAATATGTGTACCCATGGGTGAGGATGGACCTAAGTGTGCCCTTGAACAATGAGCAGAGATATCATTTGATGATACATTTACTATATGATTGTCTCAAATTGTCTGAGACTTGGATATGATGATATTGAGATTTAATTATGCGCTCAATGTGGTTGAGACCATCTTATTCCCCTCCTCCCCCTAGGTGACTTGATTGGACTCACAAAGTGATTGTGTTGTAAAAGCTTATATTCTGATTATTTATTTGATCTTGAATTGTTGGAGCTACCAGTCTTGAATTTATTTAAGTTATTGTTTGAATGCTTTATAAAACTGTCCCTTTTTTCCTTGAGGACTTGTTATTATGATTTATCATTCAAAATTTTTGAATTATTCCTTGTGGCCATTGTTAAAATTTTATTGTCATTTTTATCTTTAATGAATGTTTGTTACTGCTAGCTTGTGTATTATTATTTTTATTTGATTTAAAGTTAAGTTTTCAAGTTTCGAGGAATTCTTATGTAGGGGTAAATGAGACCGATATGGGATGGTTACTAGCCATTTCCCCTAGATCATATGATTTTATTTAATAGGTACCTTGGGGAGGACTTAATGAAAGTTATTTATGTGATATGGATTCTCATAGCAGAATTTTGAACACTAGGAATCCTCATCCCGTTTTGTGTGAGTCTTGTGTCGTGATTTAGTGAGTTCCATTGGGGTTATTTGTATGATTTCTATGTTTCTTTTGGATATACATGCAAAAAATAAATTAAAATAAATAAATTAATAGAGTATAATAATTAAAGAAAAGGTTAATTGGATACTTAAGTATGATGGATTTGAGGTGATGGATGTGTATCATTTTATTAATGACAAGGTTTATATCAAGTGGTACCCCTAAAATTTTCTTTATGGCATCTGGCTATTAAGTGGGTTGTTTTTTTATATAGGGGAGAAGGAGAAGAGAACATAATTATTGTGAAAAAAAAACCATATTTAATGTAACTATATCTTTATGTTGTAAGAAAATATGAGTTACATTTTCAGGGTGATTTCAATTTCATACCTCATAGGTAGGAAAACATAAGATGAATGTTTTATTACTCTTGATTGTGGAAAATTCCCTTATGGATACTTATTTTTATAATCATATGTTAGATGGTAAAATGAAAAATTATACATTGTATACCAAGGAAGAAGCTTGACATGATCACTTTATAAATGTTCCCAAGGGTAGGCATTCACCTCTTTAAAATAACTTCCAAGAGGAAGTTTAATCTTAGGAGGGGAGGATGTGAGGCTCCACCTTTAGAAAAACACCTATACCATATATTTTGAGGTTTCCTAAGGGGTATGGTCTTAGAATTTGAAGAAGTGAGTGGTGCAAAATAAGCCTCATGATGAGGAGGTAAGTACTTAAACCTCATTACATGTCTATCAATCTAACCATTGGTAATTTTATTATCGCTATATAATACATTGAGTTATTTGAATATGTGCTTGTTAATTTTGAATGATACAATAATTCTAATGATAAAATAATTAACTTTTTCCAAGGATAAATTTATTTAGGGTAAAATCTCCTTTAACATTCTACAATTATATCTACAATTTGTTTTCACCAATAATTATGATGAATTGTAGCTTGGCATCTTTCGTATGGATTACTTTACTAGTGAACCTATACTATATTTGATAGTTTCAATGATATGTTGAATGAAAGTAATTTAGTGCTGCATGGCTATGTTGTTGGGTTGTAATAATGACTTTGATTGAGTATATAGGAATATTTCAGGATAACAATCTTTGATTTTCTTAAAGATAAATTGATAGCAATCTTTTCTTAGTTCTTTCCCATTGGAACACCTCTAAAGATCAATATATGATTGTTTTAAAATGGTACTTTGGGAGATACTCTATAGTGTGTTGGTTGATGGATTTATTAAATGTAATAGAATAGTTGATCCTAATTAAACTATTTTAACTTTAGAAAATATCTTATGCATAATGTATGACTATTCTTTAAATAGTATTTATAGGGGTACTTATTATGTTGATAGAGAGTCATTTTCTATTAAATATATATGGAAATAGGACTAATTCATTATTATGCATTTGAAAGAAGAAGGGAAGGTTTGGAGGTAAATCATTTAGATATGTTTCATTTCTTAAAGTCAAAGGCTATTGGAAATTATGTTATTATCCAAGCACAAATTGCTACATGCAGATCATCCTTTTGAAAACTACAAATATATGGATATAATAGTCTGTTGGAATGTTACTAATATCGTTTAATATGGAGACTTTTTAAATGAAACAAAAAAAATGTGGAACATTGTGAATCTATACGAGAATACACAAATATAGGGAATATATATGTATATGAGTCAGAATTAGTATAATGATATAGCTAAATATACCATGTTCAAAAAATAAATGAGTCCTTCAATTTTTAATCTACAGATAAAGCAATCGATAAATTTTAGAGAATGATATTGAGTAAGAATATACATAATTTTAAACTGGTGCAATATATTTTTATGCTGAATATATAAATATACAACTCTACTAGTATTGTATAATGAGACTATACTTAAATATATAACCTGCAACATGTATTAATCTATTGTAAACTTATACATGCTACAATATGTAGTAACCTTTTACAAATTGTATAAAATTATATGCTGCAGTACAACTCTAAAATATCATTTTTATTTAATGCTGATATATTATATTGAAGTGTCCTTCCGCTTAGTCTTACAAATATATGTGGGTATCTAATGAGAAATCTTGTCAAATTCAGAGTAGTACATTCAGATATTAGTTGCTGAACAGAAAATAAGAAAACCTAGTATAGGAGTTAATGCTTCAGCCAGTAATGGTACTTTTCTAGTTCCAAAAGTCAAATAAATTCATTGAGATTGAAATCTCTGCTCAACAATACTGACACTTCTGTAGAAATCAATGAGAAAAGATGTGATTAGATTATAGAAGTGGACCGGGTTTATCAGTAGCATATACACATTAGTCCATACACATTTGTGTATGGCATCAAAGGAAATAGGGTGTAATGGTAAAATTCATTAGTATTTTCTACAATAAAAAATAAATCTATGTGTAGTTTCACAAGGTTTATATGTATGCGATCACTGCACCTTGTGTAGAGGTGGCCATATAAGATTGACCGAGTGTATGCATACAAAAAGGGGTGGTTGCACTGGTTGATATATACACATTGTTCACCTAATCAATAAGTGGTCAAAATTTAGTGGCACATATAGTGTATGTGTATTTAAGAAGTGGGCAGGAATGATTGATGTATTTTACAGCTGTATCAACGGTAAGGATTGAATCAGGTGGGAAAAGTTGTTTGGTATATATATATAGATCATGTATATTATTTAAAGCGAGGGCAATATTCTAGGGGGGAGAAATGACTGCATAGTTTGAATCATAACCACGCCTGCCAAATTTTTCCATTATTACAAATTTTATTTTGCAATGATAGATTGGATTTCTACCTTCACCGATTCATCTATCTGATTTTTTTGGGGGCCCTTTTGAATTCTTGGAGGAAGGTGGAATAGATCATTTAGATGGAGAGATTCTTCTAAACTAGGAGGAAAGAATCAACCCAAGGCTTTTCTTGCATTATCTCATTATTCTTTGGCGTTTTGAGTTGGTAACAAATAATCTTTCTTGGTAGTATTAGCAACTACTGAAATTTGTGACACATACCCTACTCTTGTGGAAAGAGGCTCCTTTGTTTCAACAAATCATTCAAGTATTTGAATATTTGATTTGTGATGGCTACTATTCTGAGATGCCAAGATTTCACCATGGACAGAATGTGGCAGAAGCTCTGTAAGAGTTGCAACTATAGAGGCTCTGTAAAAGCATAGTAATAGATACTTTTTGCCAGAGGCTATGTCAATTTGCAGCTGGTGGGTAGAGAGAATGACAAAGCAATAGCTCTATTTTGGGCATGAGACTTGGCAGATAGTGTAATGAAAGAAATGGCATTTTTAATGGGATTAAGTAATCCCATATTCCAGTTTGATGGAAAAGGAATATGAGAAGGAGAATGGAGTGTAGCATGCGCAAGTAAGTGATTCTCAAGTACTACTCTAAAATTTATCATTGCTTCTTAGAAAGAAAATATTCTTGATGGTAATCACGCTCATAAAATGGTAGAATCTAGAAATTGTTGTTCCTTTTTTTGTCCATACAAATTGCCCATCTGGTAAGCAGATATTTTTTAAAAACAACATGGATATATTATAACTTGGCCATAAAAAATACATCCTTTTTCAATCCTGTTAACTTTCAGCATATATCATTCACCTTCTTGGGCTTAATTTTCTTGATTCGTAGAATATACTCTTTGATATTACTTCATTATTTAGTGATTTAAATATGCCACATAAATTCTAGTACTTTCATCTAATGTTTTAGAATAAAAAACATGAAACACTTATTTGGAAAAATTGATTCGTCAGAATGGTGATTGCAATAAACACATTTTATAAAGTAGTTCATTTTCTTCAACATTGCTTCCCAAATATTATAGTGTCCACATGAGTCATCAAGGCCACATCCACTTGAACTAAGCTATTAGATAATAGAGTATCAGAGAGCATGATGATTAACTTAATCATTAAGGTAGATGTCACTGGTGAAGAAGGATGGAATGCCTACTCATTAAGTAGATGTAGAGAAATTTAACGATAACCCATCCTATGGTTTTGAAGGTTATTTCCATAATGATTCTCTATAAGGCTATGTGGATTTTGTAACTACATACTTGGGTTTGAATGAAAAGGAACCATTTGGAAGAAGTTTTGATTTAGTACCACTATTCTCTATGGAGGGTGTAGAGAAAGAACTTATTACCCATCTAGATCTAATAAAGAAGTATATTGACTGGCTTAGTCTCATAAGTCTAAGAAATTAAGTTTTCATGAAGTAATTGGTGATATGACTGTCATTAGAAGGAATTTCTCTGGCATGGCTAGTGATCATATGGATTGTTTGTCAAGAAGGGTTGCTAAAAGCTTAGGGAAAATAAGAGTTATAGAAAAGAATCTTTAGATTAGATGGGAATGGGAGGAGTCACTTTAAGTAGAATCTTTATGTTTCAGCTTTTGACTTGGAAATTAAGTCTTGTCTAAGAAAAACTATGTTGTCTTCATAAAGCACAAGTAACACAAGTCTTTCAAACTTATTATTTAAAGTAACACAAATCTATCTATAATATCCTTAGATTTATGGAAATATTTGCATTGCTTCTTGTATAATGCCCTCAGATTTATCTATCATTGATATCGGTTGTTGTTGTTATAAACTTTTAGCTTTGTGAGTGTTGTATGTATAGTATTTTAAAATTTATTTACCATTTATATTTTTGGTTGCTGTTAAAATATTATTGAGATATACTTATCTTCTTTATGTTGAGATCACAGGAAATATTGTCATTGTTGTATACTTTCATGATAGGTTATAATGGGACAAGAAAAAACCTTATCTGTATTGTAGAAAATGCAATTTAATTTTAGTCAAGTTACTTTTTTATATATAGTTGTTCTCATATAATTATTTCTATTGTTATAGCATTGCCAGATTTATTTATTTTGTTAACCATATCTTTATATGTCATAATAATTAGTCAGTATTACTTAGTAAGATCATAAATGGATGCTTAAACTATAGCATTATGTTATAGGCTGATTATTTTAATGAATTTATATGATGAATAGTTGATTGTTATTTATTGGCTCAAATTTTACCATGGAATCTACTGGCTTCATATATTGTCATCAAAATTATTTGGTCATTGATTCTTTTTTTGTCACAATAGCTTAATTTACATCACTAAATGGTTGCATGTGTTGCACATATTCTACCCTTCTTAAATTCACTAAGTATGTGGATTTATGGTTATAATCACTCCAACATTTTTTTGGGGAAGGCCATTACTATGCTCAAAATAATTGAATTCTTTTTTGAAACCTAGGATAGTCTTGTGGGAGATATTTAAGGGTATAGGAAATCTTAGCAAGGAAAAATGGTGGGGTGTCCATAGATATGAATACCTATAAGTTTCAATCCTCATTTTTTTAAGAAGTACATTGACAATATTAGATGTAGTAAGACTAGGAATGATGGAATATTATTCTACTTATATATCTGGAAACAAAGTCTTCTACCAATTAAAATAAAAAACTTCATCCCTCTTTCACCTATATGGGTAGCATCTGGCAAGGCTAACTATCGAGAGAACTAGAGCCTAGAGAGGGTTGTGCACCCACTTATACCATTCTTTCAAATATTGGGTTGAAAGTTAAAAATCATCTACGAAGTCTCCGTGCTTGACGTAGTCAAGGCCATCAATTTTGAGCCCCCGAGACTTAGGTTTGGCCCTTAGGAGTTGTCTTTGTATAGATTAAAATTAAGTTTCTTTTAATGTATCTTTTTGTCATGTGTACTTATTCCCTTTTACCAATTCAAATGTAAATACATTATGATTCACCTAGCCAATATATATAGATGATGAATTAGCTTAATGATTATGTATCTAACTTTTAATGGGTCTTATATTATGTCTCTAGCTATGCAGCCTTGTATGCAGGTACAAGTACTGATAAAAAGGAGAAAACAATTTTAGAAACAAGAAAGAGTAACTCAGGTATGCAAATGCATGTCACCTCTGTTACTTGGACATTGTAGTTAACTATATTTCTTCGAAGTACATTTATTGTCAGTTTGGATATTAATTAAATGATTAGACAATTAGATTCCTAATGTATTACTTAATAATGTAGTTTATGATTTTTGTTTTCTTCTTTGCTTAAAAAAAATATATTTGCAACATAGTTAAGTTGGAGTAGAATAAATAGGTTGTGTGATGTCTAATCTAGTGTTTAATTATTTGGGCATTACAAATTGGTCCAATAGGTGTTGTACTTATTTTGGTATAATGGTGTGTTGAACCTTGGTCTCCTCCTTGGGTTTGATGACTATAGCTAGTCCAACACCTTCCTCATCCCTGACTTCATGCAATAACTCCTTCCCACTCATAAAAATTACATTGGAATCCCTTTAGGTTGTAGTTCCTACCTCCATAAGTGACTATATTTTGTAAGTCACCTCATCTTTCTTAAAGGTGTACATTCTCTTTTTACCATGGTATACTGCATCCCGGTCATATTTCCATGGTCTACCTAATAGAAAATCACAAGCATCAATAAGCATGATGTCATAGAACATTTTATCTTGATATCCACCAATCATAAACTCCACCCACACTTGTTCATTTACTAGGAAATTTTGTCCCTTGTTTAGCCAAGTAACCTTATAAGGATGTGCATAGGGTATCCTAACAAGCTTTAACTTTTTGACAGCCTCCTTTGAAATGATGTTTTTAGTTGAACCAAAATTAATGATGACATTGCACACTTTCCCAAGGACTTTAAATTTCATCCTAAATAAAGCCCTCCTTTTCTTAGGTTCTTCTTTGACTGGTTCCTTGAGTAGGACCCTCCTAAACATGAGGTTTTCACCACTCTCTGAATCTAGGCTAATCTCTAGTGACCTAACACTGCTCACCACTTCTTGTGCATAGGCTTTATTCTCCCCTTGTGAACTTGAAGCTTTGTCTGGGCATCTATAGGTAGGGTGGCCTAATTGACCACAATTGTCAACTTCATATTTGCAAAGTGTGACCCTCTACTAAAATTGCTTGATCTACCTCTTCCACCACGTTGGAATCCTCTACCTCTACCGTAATTACCTCTTTCACTTGGCTCATTACTTTGGCCAATTATCTTGGAATCTCCTTGGTTTCTTGGCTCACTATTCCTTCCACCATATCCACCCCTATGTCCTATACGGTCGCTCCCTCTTCCCCTACCTCTAGGATTAGAGTCTTTCTTCTTGTTTTTCTCTTCCACTTTAAGTGCTAATTAGAAGCACTTGTGAAGATTAGTAGGAGTCCATAAACTGATCTCCTCTTGGATACTCCATCTTAAACCACCCAAATATCTATCCACTTGGATACTTTCTTCTTCTTGGACCTTAGACCTTAAGAATTTTTTTTGAAATTCTTCTATTTAAGAGGCCACATCAATTTTTATTTTTTCTAAGTCCTTGTCTTTTCTCAAGCATTTGGATCTCATGACCCTTTGTTAAATATTTATCTTTAATCTTTGTTACAATAGCCCTCCAATTGGCTATTGGTCTTGTCCCCTCTCTTTCCCTCTCTTGTTGAAGGAACTTCCACCATGTTAGGGCTGGTCCCCTGAGTCTTGCCTTGGCAACCTTAACCTTTTGTGCCTCTATGACACCTTCACATTCAAAATGATTCTCCATCCCTTCAATCCATTCCATGACTAACTTTGAGTCCATCTTACCAATGAACAAGGGTATCCCCTCAAGTGCCTTTCCACCCAATGTCTTAATGGCTTTAATGAAGGGTTCGTCCTACATTGGAGGATTAGGTTCTGGTATGTAATCATCTTCATTCATTGCTTTTCATTTGTCTTCTTTAATCTCCAACTTTTATTTTATTTTATGAACTGCCTCTGCAACTTCCTCAAGTTTACCCTTCGGAGCTTCTATGATTTCTTCTAGAAGCCTATTCTTGACCTTTTTCTCTTTTAGCTCTCTTTTCAATTCAGCATTTGTCACCATGGTGGATTCTCCTATTGATGTACTTCCATGTTTTGACATACACTATGTCTTATCCACAATATTTTATTGGCTCTGATACCAATTTGATAGGGAGGTCTCTACACTTGTCTAAATTCACCTAGGATTTGATCTAGTTCTTTTTCTAGACCTTTCTAGGGCTATCGTAGACCCTATTAAATGAGGGATTACTGAAAATCACCTCCCACTCATCTAGACCTCTTTACCAAGTTAGTGTTTCCATTACTTCCTAATATAACATTGCATATAATCATTCCTTAAAGCTCATAACCCTACTATCAAACTCACCACTCAATGAAATATAGATATAAGACTATTTAAGGACCAGTCTTGGTTGGATTTTAGGTGTATACTTCCTCAAACTCCTTCATTCAATAGTTGATCTCTTCAAATTAGACCTACAAGGCTTTAAGCCCTATTAGGCCTAACTAGGTCTTCCAAAACACCTTCTAGCCTATAAGTTCCAAACTACCCACACATGGTGTAGAAAAAACTAGATATCCTCACACCCCTTTCAGAGTTCTTGAGGATTTTCTAAGTCTTTTGTCTTCAAAGTGTCCGTACAGTACCTCCTATAGTCATGCCTACTTTCTAGGCCTAATTGGTTTTCTTTGATTCACATTGTGGATTTGGATTTTCTTCACTCCGTCATATGTCTCATGACCTCTCCTTCTCAATATTGGTTCCTTCGGTCATATCGTTCACTTATCTACCTTTGGATTGATCCTTTAAATCCCTGAGGCCTCCTATCCTTGTTTGATTCAATAAATTTTCCTACCTGGGTAGTCACATGTTCACCTAGGGATTGATGCCAAAAATAGTTCCTTTGCATATGTGGCTATGAGAATCCATATTTACAATATATACCTAGTTCTCTAAGGTATTCAAAAGGGATTTATATTTCCATCCATGGAATCTCATACTAGATCCATTTTAGTGTCCTCAACTCTAGTTAAACAAGTGAAGTGGTCTCAGAGGAGAATGCTAAATACAAACTAAAGAAAACAAACTAGCTACTAAATCAAAGCACTAAAAACAAACTATATAAAATGTAGAATTATCACATGAAAATATAGGCTCAAGTTCAATCCATAGCTTATTCATAACTAAGCTCTTTAGCACTGTTACAGTCTTGCAGAGCATACCAAAATTTAATTTACTTAAAAACAAAGCTTACAAACTTGCTAACCTTGATCGTTCATTAGAAATTCCCTTAAATAGTCTAGGGGGATTGAGAAAACCTAGTTAGAAAGACCCCTAACTACTTCTAGCCTTCAAGAGGGCTTTTGACAAAAATGTTGTCATGACAACTTTGCAAAATTACAAAGTTGTCATTGACAACTTTTACAACTTTGTTGACAACTTTTCCTAGACCATACCAATGAGTCTTCAATAACCTCAATGGTTGATCCAACACTTCTAAGACCTTTTCATTGCCTCATTCTTTCATTTTAGATAGTCAACTCAATCTTTGACCACTTAGCATGAAAGCTTAGCAACTAGACCAAACAACCTAAGACTAAACAAGCCTAATGAAGCTCTTGTCGTGACTTCTACCAACCCTCCTAGGACTAGTTGATCTCCACACACATGCACACTAGGGACTCTTCATATTCCTTATTTTATAGTCACTTGGATAAGGTCACTACAAGCCAAAAACTTTAGACTAGGGTAGCCAAAGACCCTAGGTGCTCCTGCACCAGAAAGGGTAGACAAAAAGGAAGAAATACCTTTAGAGGTACAAGAATTGTTGTAGAAGTACAGGGATAATTTTAGTGATTGTCAACTAGATTCCCTACCCTTGAGAGAGCCATTAGTCATCAAATTGAATTTATACTAGGAGCCTCACTCGCTAATAAAGTAGCTTATATGATGACCCCACAACAAAATACTGAAATTGATAAATAAATCCAAGATTTACTTGAACAAGGCTTGATTAGAAAGAGGATAATCCCATGTGTTGTTCCCATGGTCTTAGCCCCAAAGAAAGGTGTTACTTTGAGAATTTGTATAGACTCTAGGGCCATAAATAGGATTACCATAAGGTATAGGTTTCCTATCCCTAGGATTGAAGACCTAATGGATTTCTTAGGAGGGGAAACATATTTTTCAAAGATAGACCTTAAAAGTAGATACTACCAAATAAGGATAAAGAAAGGAGATGAGTGGAATAAATATTTTAAGACCACTGAAGGACTCTATGAGTGTCTAGTTATGCCATTTGGGCTATCTAATGCTCCAAGCACCTTTATGAGACTAATGAATGAAGTGTTGAAAGGCTTCATAGGGAAATGGGTTGTTCTGTACCTAGATGACATCTTGGTATTGAATAGGAAAAAGGAGGATCATCTCAAGAATTGGAAAATGGTAATGCAAAGGTTGCATGAGGAGAAGTTGAGAATTAACTTGGAAAAGAGTGAGTTCTTAAAGAAAGAGTTAGTGTACCTAAATTTTTTTTATCTCTGAAGAGAATTTGAAGATGGACACAAGAATGGTGGAAGAAATCTTAAAATGGCCTACACCTAATTTTTCTATAGAGCTTAGAAGCTTTCATCACCTAGCACAATTTTATTGAAAGTTTATTAGGTAATTCAGTGAGAATGTGTACGTATTTTGGATACCATCAAGGGAGGTATGAAGACCAAATTTTACTAGAATGAGCAAGCTGATAAGGGGTTTGAAACCTTTAAAAAGAGAATAGCCAGTCAACCAATATTGGTACTTCCTAGTTTTGATTAACTATTTACTGTGGAATGTGATGTCTATCATGCTACCATTGGAGCAGGCCTCAATCATGAAGGAAGACCGGTGATGCAAAGAGAAGGTACTCCTATGACCTAGAGTTATATGCACTAGTGCAAGAATTAAGGAAATGGAGATATTATCTCCTCCCTAAAGATTTTGTGGTCTACATTGACAACCAAGCCTTGAGCTTTCTTAAATCATAGGAAAAGCTAAGTCGCAAGCATATGAAGTGGGTGGAATACATCCAAGCCTACATCTACACCATCAAGCATGAGAAGGGACTCCAAACCAAGGTGGCAGATGCATTGAGTAGGAGATTCCTCATAGTCCAATAAATCAAATTAAAGAGCATTGGCATAGAGAGTTTGAGAGAGTTATATCCAGAAGATGAGGACTTATCAATAGCTTACAAGGTGTGCAAGGACTTCCAAAATCATTTCCATAGTGAGTACTTAGACTACATTATTCAAGATGGTCTTTTCTTTAGGGGATGACAACTCTGTGTACCTAGAGGTTCAATGAGAGAGAACCTAATGAAAGATAAACATAATGGTACACTAAGTGGATATGTGCAAGATCATGAGGGGCCAAACTATGCCCTTAAGTGGCAATGAAAAATCAGCAAATCAGGGTTAGTCAATTTGACGTGAAAATTTCAATTAGCTATGAACCTAATATCAAAAAGTTGTAAGAATAGAATCTATATAAAATTGAATGTAGTTTCTAAAATAATAGGCCTTTTTTGAGAAAAAGTTAGTATGATTGGTGAAAAGTATAGATTTCAATACAGTAGTACAAAAATTTTAGGAAAAAAATAAGAAGTAGGTGTATGTCTGACCACCTTAATCATAATCAAATGATAATATTTTATTATAATATTTTATATATAAGTAGTAGACTCATGCCCGAATGTGATGCATATTTTTTGTAATTTTATTCCACAAAAATTATTAATTATGATTTTTTTGCTACAACATTTTCAGAATAAAAAACTGCGATGTCTGACCACCTTAACTCATTCAAAACTTTACAAAATTCAAAAAGAAAAAAAATTTCCTTATAGTAGGCGAAGCATAGAATGTGACGCATTTTTAAGATTTCAAAAATGTTATACCATTTGAAAGTTATAGTCATTTTTTAATCAGTATATAAATCAACACTTTAGAGGTAGCTTAATTAGAAAATAACTAATAATTACTTATCAAATTCAAAATTTGACAGCAATTATATCGATAGAAAGCTGATAATCTCCTTAAAATACCATTTTCATTTTATAAAATTTAGGTAAAAAAAAAGTCATCAACTACATTGTCAAAGTTTTGAACTGACATCGCCACTTTTTGGCCCCTCATGATCTTGCACATACCCAAGTGGATATTTTAGTATTCACAAGGCCTTAGAGTTGGTTATAAGATATTACTATTGGCCAAAGATGAATAGGGATATCCAAAGGTATATAGAGACTTGCATATTCTTTGAAAAGGATAAGGGGAGTTCATCTAATGCAAGGTTGTATCAACCCCTCCCAATCTGAAATGGGCCTTGGGAATGCCTCAATATGGATTTTGTAGTTGGATTTCCTAAAACCAAGAAAGGATTGGATAGTATCTTTTTAAAAATGGATAGGTTTTGTAAGATGGCTCAATTTGTGCCATGTAAGATGAGCCATGATGCATGTTAAATAGAAAATATCTTATTTAGAGAGGTAATGAGAATCCATGGTCTACCTATAAGAATTATATTAGATAGAGACTCTATGTTTATGAGTCATTTCTGAAAGGCCCTATGGCATATCATCCACAAATGGATGGACAAACTTAGGTAGTCCGAAGGAGCTTAGGAAACCCATTAAGGTGTCTCACCAAAGAGTATGGATAAATATGAGATCAGTTACTTACTCAAGCAACATTTTCTTACAATGACACCATCAATAGATCAATGTGTAAGAGCCCCTTTGAAATAGTCTATGGAACTCATCCTAGGCATATATGTGAACTAAGAGATCTTGGAAGTAATGTAGAGAAGAGTGGCTATGTTGAGGAATTTCCCCATTATATGAATGAAGTCCATGAAATTGTGAAGAAAGAATTGATAGAGAGTGGTACTCATACCAAGAAAAAGGTGGATGCAAGAAAAAGAGAAGTTCAATTTCAAGTAGGAGATATGGTTATGGTGCACTTGAATAAGGAAATGTTACAAAGAGGTGTTCCACATAGGCTTCAAATGAGGATAATAGGCCCTTGTTCTATTCTAGTCAAGTGTGGACCAAATGCTTAAAAGGTTGAACTACCAGCAGACATGGGACTTTCACTGGTCTTTAATATTGTAGATCTAGAGTCATATAAAGGGACAAATCTAGAAGCAGATCAGCATAAAACTTAGAATGCATAAGAGATCAGGGCACTAAAGCTACCAGTCAACCCAAGGCTCCAAGAAGAGAATATTTTGAACTCAATGGTTTCCAAGAAGAAAAGGACCATGGTATACATGGACCATCTAGTTAAATGACACGGTAAGGAGGATTCAGAAGAAAATCGGGTCTTTCATACATAATTTCCAAAGTTAGTCATAGATCCTTACTTGATTCCATCATATGAAGCATAACTAATTTTTGTTAGGGGAGAATGGTGCAAGAGCACCTAGGTTGAAAATCCCTTTTTTGTTTTGTTTTTATCCTTTCCTAGTTATTTACGCTCATTAGAATATATTAGAAATATTTTGAAGTGATTATCCCATTGTTAGGTTAATATTTGGAGGCCTTTAGTTCATCCACTCCTTTGTAATGTCAAAGAGGTCAATTTGAGTCAAAGGTGAAATGAACCCTCTAGGAGGTCAATTTTGGAGTGTTTTGAGTCTTAAAAAGTGGATTTAGGGTTTAGGTGAGATAAGGAAGGCAGAAAAAACAAATAAAATAAATTTGGTTAAGATATGTGAAAATGTTTCTCAAAGAAACTTTACAACTTTTAAAAAGTTCCTCGACAACTTTTAAAAGTTTCTCGACAACTTTGTCCAAAAGATGGCTTTCGACCTAACTGGTGAAATGGATCAGTTGGGGAAGTTTTTTTGAAAAGGATAATACTATTTAAGAACATCCATGGAGATATCACAAGGTTAGATGACTTTTAGGTTGTTTATATTTTGACTGTGAAGTTGCAGACAGTGACTATAACTATTTCAAGGCATTTTCAATTGAATAGATTTGCATATGGCATAGCTTGGTTGGATTTTCAATGTAATTAGTTTCTCATGATAGTATAACAACTCTTTGTGTAGATAGTATGTTAAGAAGTTTCCATTTTGTATCTTCTTGTTAATTTTCCTTAAGGTTGTAGTTCACTGGTCCAGTCTGGACTGTACATAGAAAATGGCCTCTTGAGCTTCTTCGATCAATGGAAAACAAAATGGACCTTTATGGAATACTAGAGGGATCAATGTACATAACTTTCCCTTTTTTTTTAGAAGTATAAGTCATAGGAATGAATTTTGAGCTCTTGCCCTAGGCGAGCTTGGCCATAGCCTGACTAGGGAAATAGAGTAACATAGACCAAGAAATTGTAGGGTTGGATTGGTAGAATAAATCCAAGGGTTGTAAATGGTGAAATAGTGAACATAAAACCCTCCAAGTAGTGGTAGAAATTGGTAATTAGTTTTCATCATCTCATGAAGATAAAATTAGAGTAAGGAGCTATTAACCCTCTTTTTAAGGATTGAGTCCCTAAAGGTGTAAAAGTATTGTATAGAAGACTTAGAGAATCCTCATCCTAAAAATATTTTGTATTTTTGAAAAGATTATGTGGATCCTACATTAATTTTGGGGCTTCTTAACCAAAATTGTGAGGAAATCCATATTTTTTACCTAGATAGGGCTACAAGGGGCAACTAGGCCTAATTCCTACATTTTAGGAACTCGATGGGAAGGAGGTTGAAGAAGGGTTCCAAACCTTCAAGTTAGATTTTATATGACCTAAAGTGGTTGAAATTAAACCCTAAAATCCATTGTGAGCATGTTGGCATAGGTTGTAGAAAACACTATGTGGAGTTTAGTGAGCATTGGAGTACCTTGTTGATAGGGTGGATCTTGGTTAGAAGGGTAGAGATCTTAGTGACTTTCCCTTAGGATTAGGGTTATATAAGTCCCTAAATGGGTCTATTTATGAGGCCTTAATTTTGATTCAATGGGAATGCAACTTGAGAACCAACACTCCTATCAACCACCCTCATAAGACACATATACCCAACTATCCCCAGAAACACAATATTTAGAGACCTTTGACCACCCACCCTGATAGAATTTAAATAAAGAGTGAAAGAAACCAATATTAGAATGGGAAAGGAAAATAAGCTAAGATCCTCAAAAAACCCTCTCTTAAGAAACTCAACCACCACAAACTTTAGCATCCAAACAAAATGGATCCCAACCACCCTTGAGAAGAAACCCTCCAAAACTTCTTTAGAAATAGAATAGGTACTGGAACAAAAGGCTTTCAAGCTAGAGAAAACCCAAAATGAAGAGGGAAGGATGAGGAGGTTGAGATAATAAAATCTCTTCCCTAAATGAAAAATAAGATTAAGAATCCATCACCAAAAAACCTAAAAGCAATACCAAAAAAAAAACCATTTCTTCTTGCTAGATGTATCAACCCAACGATCTTAGAGAGAAACCAAAGCCTCAATAGATGCAAAACTAGAGCAAGAGGTAGCCTTCAAACTCAAAAATACTAGATCCCCACTACACCAATTGACACTATATAGGCCATACCAAGGACTCTCCACAAGACCCAAATAGAGGGTTTTCTTCCTTAACTGAGTAGTAGCGACAAAACATGATAGAACTAACCATTGTCGCCACTTCAAACCATAAAAAAACATAGAGAAATAATATGGGACACAAATAAGAATTACCCAAAGGACTCCATCATGACACGAGTTATAAACTAAATAAATCATATGGCACAAAGGAAAGATGAAAATATGCTTACACAAGACCACATGCCTCTTCATCTACATCAAACCTTTAATCCTAAAATAAGGAACAATAATAATGAATAGGGGAAAGAAAGAAAATCTAACCAACATTGGAGAAGAATCACCAAAGTCAATCCTCAATCCACTATAAGATGAAATAAAATATCTATCAACCAGGTCAACACTTTCATCCCACTACAACTAGACCCCCAACTACATAGACACACCACAACAAGGTAGTAGCAGTCGAAAAAATTAAATAGGGACCACAAAAATCCACTACCTAAAATGGGTCTATAAAGTTGAGTAGAACCCAATATAAGTCTAAAAATAGTTCTCCCAACCATGAAAAAGTGCCATGGAAAAGGCTCCCATGAGGCATGAGAGGTGAAAAAACTATAGTAGGCACATGAAAGAAACCACATCAAATTGGAACCCCAATTCCAGATGGTTTAAAACACCAATGTGACAATAAACTAATCCTATGTAGTACCAGGTAGAATGACAAACTTGAGAAGAAAAAGATCAAAGAATAGCACATGATGTCACAAATGACCATAAAAATAGAATAAAAAATAACCTGGACAACATGATCATTACCATCATTTTTATCATCTTTTTCTTCACCTTCAACATCACCAAATACTATGACAATCCAACATCACCTTCCAAAGTATGACAATCCTACCACTGTGATGGACTTCAGGCCCATCAGCCTATGCAATACCTTTTACAAGATCCTTACCAAGATCCTAGTGGGGAGAATCAAACCTCTACTGGACAAGATTATCAACACTACTCATAAAGGTTTTGTGTCAGGTAGGCAGATCCTTGATGCGGCCATTGCCACTCATGAAATCATCCATTCCATGGACAGAAGCAAGGCTCTAGGTATGGCTTTTAAACTGGATATCTACAAGGATTATGACAAAGTTCTGATTAAAATTCTTGTGAAAATGGGGTTTAATGAGAAGGTTATTCAAATTATACAAGAATGTACTCAAACTGTTAGCCTTTATGTTTTGGTTAATGGCTCCCCTGGGGCTTACTTTAAGCCTGAGAAGGGTCTTAGACAGGGAGACCCCCTCTCCCCCTACCTCTTTATTATGGTGGCTGATGTGCTTAGCAGGAATATTTGTATGCTATCTACCATGGGAAGAATAAAAGGAGTCAAGCCTGCTTCCACTCTTCCTCAGGTGGTGTTAGAACAATTTGTGGATGACACCTTCCTTTTTGGGTACTCTTCTGTGATTGAGGCCAGATAGTGGAAATTTTTTTTGGAAAATTATGCTTGGGCATCTGGAAAGTGTATCAACTATCAGAAGAGCAGGTTGTTCTTCTTCAATACCCCTATGGAGCTTCAAAATAAGGTGCTTAGAATCCTGGGTTGTTTGGCAGCCTTGCTCCCTTCCACCTACCTAGGCCTCCCCCTTATAGTTAAAGAGGTGTCCTAGGATTTATGGAATTCCATCCTTGAAAGAACCCAGAGGAAATTTGTTGGCTAGAAGGGGAAGTTTTTAAGCAATGCTGGAAAATTGCAGCTAGTGGCCTCCACGCTCCAAGGGATTCCTGTGTACTTCCTATCCCTTTTTAAAATCAGAGGCTACATGGTAGACAAACTAGAAAGGATCTAGAGAACCTTTCTATGGGTTGGAGCTAAAGAAAAGAAGAGGATGTCCCTTGTGAACTGGGATATTGTATGCCTCCCAAAAAGAATGGGTGGCTTGGGGCTAAGAAAAATTGGGCTAATGAATAAAGCCCTTACCATGAAAGTTGCTTCGAAGCTTATAGAAGGGAAGGCAGATTGGTGCAGACTTATGAAAGCCAAGTATCTCCAAGGACACCCCTTTAGGCATAAGTATCATAATGGAGACCTTCCTTGCGGATACAAACTCTGGATGAACATATGTAAATGTAAGACCCTCCTGTCTAAAGGTGCTCTCTGGAAAATAGGTAATGGGATATCTATCAGATTCTGGAATGACCACTAGATTGTGAAACAACCTAATCTGGGCTGCAGATTCAAACCTCTTATGGACTACCTCAAACCTATCTTGGGTAACCGGGTCTCTAACTATATCATTGGTAGGGATTGGGAGGATATACCTAATTGGGTAAGGAACAGATTAGACCTACAACACTTAGCCAAGGATCTCATGAAAATTATGGCTAATGTTAGAATCTCTAGGCTTGAGGACTCTATTATCTGGGCCCCCACCTAGGCTGGTACCTTCTCTATTGAGTCTTCTTACAATTTTCTTTTGAAGGAGGAGTGCAACCTAGGGGACTAGAAAAAGGTGTGGATCCCCCAGCTCACACCGAAAATAATTTTTTTCTGGTGGACTTTAATGCATGGTAAGGTCTGTTAGGCCATTTTTCTGTCATAGCAAAAATCCTGTGAAAATGGCCTCTTCCCTGCAAATGTTTTTGTAAAGTGTCCTACCCTGTGTTCTTCATTATGTCACCTTTCTCTAGCCCAGATTGCATGTGCTGAATCACAAAATCTAGAAAGTTATTCAAATTCTAAGGTCTGCAAGAAAATAATTTCAAAATCTGCCATAGTGTCAAAAACCCATAGTGTTTTTGAAAATCCATGATGTTTTCGGTCTGTGTGAAAACCCTCATTGTTTTCAACCTTCTACCTTCCAAATTTTGTGTGCTTATCTTTTGGCTTCAAAAACCTTGTGTGTTTTCAATCTTTTCCATCAAAAACCTTGTGTGTTTTTGTCCTCACAGTTTCCTATTTGCTTGCGTTCCCTAACTGTGAAAGTGTGATGGATGGTGGGCCCAGGTCTTCAAAGGGTTTCAAATGATTGGTTGTCACATGATCTCATGTCAGGAATTTTTGACATGCAACCATACGACCGATTAACACATGTCCCAGTGGGCCCATCAGCTAGGATTTGATAGATATTTAATAGGAGACAAAGATAGGTGGTTGTCATTATACTGCGAGGAAAAGATGCAAGCCTTTTAATCTCCATGCTTTAATGAGATTCGTTGATGCGGTATGAAGGCCATTGGATTTTCTTGTATGGGCATGCAGTGGGACCTGTCTGCTCGATGGCACTGATGTGTCAATTTTCTATTGGTTGCCTATGATGAGTTGGATTTCATGTCAGTGGGGCCCGGTGTTAGAGATTTAAGATCTACGGTTGGCATGTGATCGCAAGGAATATTCTTTCCCCTTGTGATCATGCACCCACCATCTGATTGGATGCCGATGGGTTTGTTTGCAGTGTGCCCACTATCAAAGGATGTTGAGGTGGCAAGGTCTAGTGGATGCAGGGTAGAGATGTGGGCCCGGTGGTGAGAGCCCTTTCAATCCTAGGTTTCCGCATGACCGCAAGGAATTTTCTTTCCCCTTGCGATCATGCGACAACCATCCGATCTTGTAGTGTTTAAAAGGGTTGACAGGTGGTGGGTCCTATGTCAGGTGACTTGATGGTTGTAGTGAATGGCTTGATGACCTATGGCATTGGGTGGACCTAGGTGAGGTTTGAGGTTTGGTGGAGTGGATAAAGATCTGGCGGTGCTAACAAAATTCAATGTGTTCACACGTTCGTGCATAAAAAAGGTGATACGCTAGTTTGTTTGGCAATTTGGAAAATGGTAGTCGGGAAGTCACTAAATTATTTAGCGGAGTGAAGTATTTCACAAATTGGTGAAGGTTCTTTGACACCAATTCGCTAAGTTTTACTGGGACCACTTTTAAGGAAAGTCATAAAGCCTGCAAGGGGAGATTAATCGGATGGCTGCATTTTAAAGTTGGTAAAGGTTTAAATTTTGGCCGTCATTTCTCTGCAGGTGCCAAAGAAATAACCATTGAGTTTCAAATTTGAGTTTCTTAGAGTTTCCAGCGACAGAGGGTACCATTTTTATGGAATTCAATGCCAAAATGACCCTATTTGGTGAGAAGTGATTGGTTTGTCGTGTGGTCCAGGATGTCTAGTGCTCATTTGCAGAGCATGTACATTGCAGTTGTGGCTCAAGGCATGTTGCAGGGTGTCCTATTGAGCCTAGTTTTGTGATCCTTTGTACTTGCAAAGAAGACTTTCATAATTAAGGATCAATTCAGGATTTCCTCTTTCCTCGATTGGATGTGTTTCCCCCTCCTGAATTAAATTCCTAATTGTTTCTAGTAGGTTGGGTGGTTGAAACCCTAACCCTAGTCATTCGTAGCTTGTTGCAATTTACAAGATGACTAGGGTGGTATAAGTTGAAGAATTTTTGAGTTTGTAGGGGTTCCAATTCTTTTGGTTTTGGTCCCAGATTGTTGATAGTGAAAATTTGAACAAGGAGAGCCTAGATTTAGGTTTGTTTCCTTTGTGCATTTTTTCATTTGGTAATGTATTGATTCTACAAGTCTTAGTGAGAATATTTTGGATTCCAATCTCATATTGGTGTATGTCTTTTTGTTTTTCTCTTGAGCTCATATATGTTGATTGCACAAAGTGGGTTAGCATATGGTAAACAAAGAGTATTTTGGGGTTATCTTTGAGTTCCTAGCAAAGTTAGGATTAAAGTCTTTAAGGTAAGTTCAGTGAGTTCATGGCAAGATAAGGATTTGATGTCCTGATATGTGAGTGAGGGGAGTAATAGGCAAAGCACTTACTCTAAGTCTATATATGTTTGAGCTAAGGTTTTAGGGTGATATAGGTTGTTAAGTGACTCTCTGCCCTGGGATAAGGCACTGATCCATTCTCTGGAAGCAGTCCATCATCAACAATCACACATACACAAGTAAATGATAAACCTTTCAATTAGATAGTAAAGGGTATAGTTATATATTATTTAGAGACTCCTTTGAAGAAGTGAGTCAAAGGTACACCCACCTGAGCATCGAGGCTCAAAGTGTAGGAGGATCTCCTTGATCCTTTTTAATTGGCCCTCTTCCTTGTAGACTTTGGAGTGGTGATAGAGTCAAAGTTTCATTATAGTTATCCATCAAAGTATAAATCTACAAGTTTTGAAGATCAAAGGGAACAAACAAAAAAATGGAAAATCTGCTGGGGAGAATGATTATGAAGATATGCATATGTTATGTCTCTGGTTGCAGTCATATTGAAGTATTCAAAATTTTATTGACCGGATAGACCTGCCCATCCAAGCCATCAACAAGACAATGATTCTGCTGGTGAGAGTCTAGAGAGGAAGGTTGTAAGTGTGTTCTTATTTTCCTGTTGTGTTTCAAAGATTTTCCATCTAGGTGGGTGGTGACTAAAAGGTTAGAACCAGTGTTGTATATTGATAAATCATGGATAAGAGGAGAAATACTAGGTCTTTTGTTAGAAAGAATCCAGAGGTCACTTTGGAGCAGCTACCTAGATAAGAAAAGAAGAGTTGGATTAGAAGGAATGGTGAGTCTACTAGTCCTCCCATGAAAGAACAATGAAATGCTAGAGCCAGAGTACCACATGTATCCTCAATTGAGGATGGTTCACAAGATAGAGTTTCTAGATCAGATGGTGGTCACTCTGAAGAGAGATTCTATGATACTCCTGAGGCTGCATTTTAGGACAAAGGTCCATTGCCTACAAATCAAAATGAAAAAAATAGAGATATGGGTTTAGAGGTTGACTTGGATCTTGATGAAGATCATTTTAGAAGAGAACCCATGAGACATAGGCAAGTTCACTTCCCATATCAAAATCTTCCTGATATGGATTTGTCATCTGGTTCTGATGACATTATGGTGGATCCTGATGAATTGAATACACTAAGGTTGTAGTTGGCAGAGTAGGATGCCATACATAAAAGATTACAGGAGGAGAGAGAGGCTGAAAAGGTGAATGCTTTGATAGAGAGGTAGTCTCTTCTTAGAAAAACAAATGAAATGAAGGAGAGAAACAAAATGCTTTCTTCTGCTCCTAGAACTCTACAACATGATGTTTTTGGTGATCTTAATGCCTTGAGGAGTGAGCAAGAGAGCTTGCTTCAGGATCATGAATTTGATAGGGAGGGCCCTGTGGTTAGACAAGTGCAAAGTTATGTCCCTTTGCCTAAAGATAAAGATGGGCATAGGATCACTAGACCTACTGTTATCATTAATGAGAAAGGAAAGTAGAAGATGGTGGGTGACCAAGCAAGCAAATCAATGAAAATACCAGGGATGCCACCACCCGATTCAAATAAGGACACTGAAATGGAGAGAAGGAGAAAAGAAGATGAGGACCTTGCAAGAGAACTAGAGAGAGCTAAGGTTGAGGCATCCATTACAAAAAAGAAAAGGAAGATCCAATTTTTGAGGGCTTCTTCAGCTAATGGTCTTGGCCCATCTGCTACTGAACTAGGTATGCCATCTATGACTACTGCTATTCCACTTAGTAATGCTACTAGTTCATTTCCTTCTTCATCTACTAGGATAGGTGTAGATCCTAGGCAGCAGTCAAATGCATAAATAAATATAGATGCTAATGTTGATCCTAGGGTTAACACTAGTTTGAGCTTTCAAAGAAGACCTATGCAACTAGAAGGCTATAGGCAAATAAGTTTTGATGGAATTCCTGGCTATCCAAATGCTTTTCCAAATGATATTAGAGATAAGATACCTAAGTTTGCTGGTAATAATGCTATTAGTTGTGAAGAGAATCTTAGGTTATTTGTTGATATGCTTGATGATTATGAAGTAAACCATGAGGATATAGTCATGAAACTATTTGTTCAATCTCTAATGGAGGATGCTAGAGATTGGTTTAAGAGGATTCCTGATAGATGTATTGATACTTGGGACTCTTTTGAGAAATGTTTCAAAGAGCAGTATGGTAATAGGCCTAATGCTAGTTTCATGTTGAATGAATTCAACACCATAAGGAAAAATCAGAATGAGTCTGCGGCTGAATTCAACATGAGATTTCAGAAGGGTATGCATAAGCTGTTCCAAGTTATGCAGTTAGATGACAATGTTTTTCTAACTACATACTTCAATGTATTTGATGGGAAGATGGGATATTTATTGAGGGATAAAGAACCAAGAACTCTTAGGGATGCTTTTAGGATTGTTGTCAATATTGAGAACAACATGAAAATATCAGGAAAATTGGGTGGAAAGAGAGATGACCCAAAGTTGTTTGGGGACAAGAAATATAAGAAAGGAAATGATAAGAATGTTGGATCTAGGAGACAAGAAGAAGATAAATTGGATAAGGTACTTAATGCATTGAATTATTTGAAGGCACTTGCAAATAGGAACATCAGTGCTCCTACCAATGAAAGGCCTCAATTCAACAACAATTTCAATAAATAGAATAGACTACAGAACTACCCCTACAACACCCAATGGAAGGATGACAAGCCTATTATCCCTACTGCAAGAGGAAACAATGATAGAGGTGTCCCTATCCCTCTGCATAAGGCTTCAATAAATGTCATGGAGAACATATCTTGGTGTGTTGCATGCCAGTCCCCTCATTCTGCAGAGCATTGTGTGGTTGCACAACCTATGGCTGCAAATCAAGATTGTGGCAATGAGGAGATAGAACAAGAAGAAGAACAAGATGATGTTGGATGCAACATGGTTTCTTCATATCTACGATATGAAGATGATTGTAATTTTGATGAAGAGGCATATGTAAATGTGAAGAGACATAATCAGGCCCTTTTTCATCAAGAGGTTTTTTTTGATGGTGAATGCATTGATCAAAAACATGTAACATGAATTCTTCTCCCAAGCCAGTAAATTTGAGAAGACCTTCTAGAGAAGAGATGGATAGGATTACTGCAAAAATGATTTCCCAGGTGCAAACTAGAGGCATGGTGGCAAGGAATACAAATGAGAAAGCTATAGGAATGTTTATAAAGAGTACCAACTCCAGAGAACCTAATGAGAACAAATCAAAGGTTGATCACATGGTGAAATTCAAGAATGTAAAAGGTAAGCATTGTGAGCCTAAGGGAGTTGGAATTGAAAAAGTCTCTAGTGAGATTGAGAAGCCAGTTAACATAATGGCTAGGATTGAAAAAGTGAAGGTGGTCAGTACACCTAATGTGTCAGACAAGAAAAAGGATGTTAAGATAGTGCAGATTGAGATTCCTGCTTATACCCCTGTTGACATGTTATCTATATTGTCACAAATTACAGTTAAGGTTCCATTGTCAGAATTGTTAAGGATCCCTGAACATAAAGATAAATCTATTGCATGGGTTGGTAATACTCACAAAAATGATACTTCATGCAATGGATCTCAGGATAAAGCTTTGAAGGATGTTGCTGCTTAGGGAATTGTGTCTCAAATTCCTCCAATATATTATGATAGTTCTGTCAATACCACCCTTGAAAATATTGACCCATTCTTCTTAAGTGTTCTTGTGAATGGGATGAAGTTAAGAAATTGTATGATTGATAGTGGTGCCTCTAATACTATCATGCCTTTCAAAATCATGGAGAGGTTGGGCCTTAAAGTTGATATAGTGCAGGGCAGGTGTTGTGCAATGGATCAAAGGGAGGTACCAGTTATTGGGACTATCAATGCAATGCCATATAGGTTGGAGGCATATCCAGAGAAAGAGCTAACAATGAGTGGTTTAGTGGTGGATATCCCTCCTCATTATGGGATGTTGTTGTCTAGAAGGTGGAGTGCTGCCATGGGTGGAAGTTTACAGTGTGATTTGTCTTATGCAACTTTCAAGATTGATGATCAGTTTGTCAAGATTGAACGAGAGCCAAGAGTATGCCACATGATTGACAGAAGCATAGATAATGAAACTACATGTTTTGTGGATACTGATGTTAATGCTTTTAGGGTAGAGATCCTTGTATTTGAAAATGAACATATTTTGTCACCTATCTCTATTGAAGTAGGTGCTGATTTTGTGAAGAGTAATTTGTGGGTAATGTACTTTGATGGTGCAAATTGCAAAGATGGTGCAAGAGTAGGTATTTTAATTATTTCCCCTAATGGAAACACCTACAAGTTCTCTTTTGCATTGAATTTCTTTTGTACCAACAATATAGCAGAATATGAGGCCTTGTTGTTAGGATTAAGGTTGGCACAAAAACATGGTATTAAATGTCTAAATGTTATTGGTGATTCTGAGTTGGTGGTGTCCCAAGTCAGGTTAGTGTATGCTTCCAAGAATAGAAGGTTGAAACAATATAGGAATGCAGTTTGGGATTTGATTAAACATTTTGATACCTTCAATATTGAGTGGAAGGATAGGAGTAACAACAAGGTGGCTGACTTGTTAGCCAATATTGTAATCAATCCCAATGGTGTCATATTCTCTGGTATCTCTAGAGTTGAAATTTAGGCTAGGCCTAGTATACCAGATAATGTTGAGTATTGGAAAGTTTTTGATGATGATAATGATATTTTGAAGTTTATGGATTGCAAGGGTCAGTATCATGGTCAGGAATTTTATTGTTCAACCTTGGTTGAGTCAGTAGGAGAAAGGGAGGTTGTCTTAGGCAATGAGGTCATTCAACTTAGAACTAATAAGGTGCCCAAGGGGCTTGTTTTTTTGGAGACTGTCTTTGACAATCAAGATAGAGTTCAAAAGAATATCAAAGGAGAAGATCATGCTGATCTTGAGGAGATAAATCTTGGATCACATGAGGCACCTAAGAAAGTATACATTGGTAGAGATATATCTCAAAAGGTAAGGAGACCTTTGATTGAATTATTGAGGAAATTCAGGCATGTTTTTGCATGGTCATATGATGACCTAAAGGTCTATAGAGAGGATTTATTTCAGCATGTTATTCCATTGAAAGAAGATGCTAAACCTTTCTGGCAAAAGCAAAGGCCTATTAATCCTACTTTCGCACCCAAGATGAAAGAAGAATTAATGAAGTTGAGAGATGCTGGCATTATCAAGCCTATAAGGCATTCTTCTTGGGTGTCAAACCTTGTTCCTGTAAGAAAAAAGAATGGTGACATCAGGCTTTGTGTGGACTTCAGGAATTTGAACATCAACTCATTGAAAGATAATTATTGTTTGCCCAATATGGAGGCTATGTTCTAGAGAGTAACCAGATCAGAATTGATGTCAATGATGGATGGTTTCTTTGGCTAGAATTAGGTCATTTTCAAGGAATCAGAACAATTCAAGACAACCTTTACAACACCTTGGGGAACATATGTCTATGTGAGAATGCCTTTTGGTCTCACAAATGTTGGTGCTACTTTTCAGAGGGAAATGGATGTTGCCTCTACAGATTTTATCAATGCTTTCCTTATTGTGTATCAGGATGATTTAACTGCCTATTCCAAGAGGGAAGAGGACCATTGTGCTCATTTAGAAAAAATATTTGTGAGGGCCTTGGAATTTGGAATTTCTTTGAACCTAAGGAAATGTGCTTTTGGTGTCACAGAAGGTAAGTTGCTTGGCCACTTAGTTGGGAAGCAAGGAGTGAGAATTGACCCTGAGAGGGTAGCAGCCATTGATAAAATTCAGAGACCAAAGAATGTTAAAGGGATTCAGTCCTTCTTTGGTCAGGTCAATTTTTTAAGGAGGTTTGTGAAAAACTTTGTAGAGGTTACTAGACCTATTTCCAAGATGTTGAAGAAGGGATCTGTAATCAATTGGGAGGGTGAGTCTGATGAGGCCTTCAGGAATATCAAGCAAGCTATCAAAGATGCACCAGTGCTTATGGCACCTGATTATAATGTCCCAATGCATATCTTTTCCTTTTCATCTTTTCATACTATTGCTACAGTTTTGTTACAAAAGAATAAGGATGGTTTTGAGAAGCCTATTGCATTTTTCAGTAAATCTTTGCAGGTTGCAGAATTAAAGTATGACATAAATGAGAAACAGGCTTATGCACTTGTGAAAGCAATCAAGGCTTTTAGCTGTTACTTGATGGGAGCAGTTGTGATTGCTTTTGTGCCAAGTGCATCTGTGAAGGATATTTTCTCACAGCAAGAGGTGTCTGGAAGAAGGTGCAGATGGATCAATAGGATCTAGGAATTCAATGTTGAGATCCAGATCACTAAGTTGGTTAGAGGTCAAGGATTAGCAAAACTGATGGCTCAATCCAATCTAGATGCAAACCAAGTAAATCATTCTGAAATTGATTATACATGTGATATGGATGATTGTATTTGGTATCAGGATATTATTTACTATTTGAGAAACATGAGGTGTCCAGAGAGTATGAATGATAATCAAAAGAGGACATTGAAGTTATAGGCCATCAAGTATGTAATTGTGAAATGTAAGTTGTATAGAAAAAATTTGGATTGCATACTGTTGAAATGTGTAGATGATAATCAAGCTAATGTATTGTTGAAGGAGATGCATGAGGGAGTTTGTGGTGGACATTATATGGGTAAAAAAACTACTCATAAGATCTTGAGAGTAGGATTTTGGTGGCCCACAATCTTTAAGGATGCAGAATAGTTGGTAAGGAGATGTGATGCTTATCAAAAGTTCTCTGGTAAGCTTAATTTTTTAGGTAATGTACCATTAAATCCAGTAGAAGTTTAGGCTCCTTTCCAACAATGGGGAATTGATTTCGTAGGGGAGATACCAAAAAATTCAAGTGGAGTAGGTTATGTGCAAGATCATGAGGGGCCAAACTATGCCCTTAAGTGGTAATGAAAAATCAACAAATCAGGGTTAGTCAACTTGACGTGAACTAGCTATGAACCTAATATCAAAAAGTTGTAAGAATAGAATCTATAGAAAATTGAATGTCGTTTCTAAAATACTGGGCCTTTTTTGAGAAAAAGTTAGTATGATTGGTGAAAAGTATAGATTTCAATGCAGCAGTACAAAAATTTCAGGAAAAAAATAAGAAGTAGGTGTATGTCTGACCACCTTAATCATAATCAAATGATAATATTTTATTATAAGATTTTATATATAAGTAGTAGACTCATGCCTAGATGGGACACATATTTTTTGGTAATTTTATTCCAAAAAAATAATTAATTATAAATTTTTTGCTACAACATTTTCAGAATAAAAAAAATCCCATGTCTGACCACCTTAACTCATTCAAAACTTTACAAAATACAAAAAAAAAAAATTACCTTATAGTAAGAAAAGCATAGAATGTGACACATATTTTGGATTTCAAAAATGTTATACCGTCTGAAAGTTATAGTCATTTTTTAATCAGTATATAAATTAGTACTTTCAAGGTAGCTCAATTAGAAAATAACTAATAATTACTTACCGAATTCAAAATTTGACAGCAATTATATCGATAGAAAGCTAATAATCTCCTTAAGATACGCTTTTGATTTTATCAAATTCGGGTGAAAAAAAAGTTGTCAGCTACATTGTCAAAGTTTTGAACTAAAATCGCCACTTTTTGGCCCCTCATGATGTTGCACATACCCAGGACATTCATGGATCTTAGTTGCCACTGATTACTTTACAAAGTGGGTAGAAGCTATACCTACAAGGAATGCAACTAGCAGGGTGGTAATTGACTTTCTGATGAATAATATTATTACAAGGTTTGGGTGCCCTGAGAGGATAGTGAGTGATAATGCTATGTGCTTCAGGTCTGTCAAATATAAAGACTTTTGCAAAGGTTTGGGAATTCAGATTTCTAATTCCTCACCTTATCATCCACAAGGAAATGGTCAGGCAGAATCTACTAATAAGAGTCTGATTAAGATCTTGAAGAGAAGCCTTGAGAAAAATAAGAGGGCATGGAATTCAAAGCTGCCATTAGCTTTATGGGCTGATAGGGTAACTATGAAGAGGGCAATTAGTTGTGCACCATTTGACTTAGTAGACGGAATTCATGCTAGAATGCCTCAGAATAACTTATTGGAGATGTACAAGTTTGTGCAGTTAAATGATGATGACATTGATGATGAAATGCAGTTGAGAATTGAGGACCTCATTAGGTTGGATGAAACTAGAAGAGAATCAGTTGCAAGGAATGCCAAATTACAGTTGTAGGTTAAGAATTTATATGATAAAAGGACTGTTGATAGGAAGTTTGAACCTAGTGATTTGGTGTTATTTTGGAATGCCAGATTGGAGGATAAGGGGAAGCATGGTAAACTTGATCCCATCTGGTTAGGGCCATATCTCATTCATGAGAAATGGGGCCAAGATTCTTACATCATCAAGGATTTTAATGGTGATATTCAAGAGTTGCCAGCTCATGGACAATTCTTGAAGTAGTACTTCATTTGAAGTACTATGTTTTCCATGAACAGTAGTTAGGGTTGTACATTTTGTAGATCTCTGTATATAGGTTGCTTGCCCCTGCCCTGTTTTGCCCTGGTCTTTCAATTTTTGGTCTGGTTGCTTGTCTTGCCCTGCTTGTTCCTTGCTATTTGCAATTTTATCTAGTGGGATGGTCTGCTTTAACCAGTGATTCTAGGTCCTTGCTATGCTTACAAGAGCCATGCGTCCCCAACTAGAGCCACTGTTAGGCCATTTTTCTGTCATAGAAAAAATCCTTTGAAAATGGCCTCTTCCCTGCAAATGTTTTTGTAAAGTGTCCTGCCCTATGTTCTTCATTGTGTCACCTTGCTCTAGCCCAGATTGCATGTGCTGAATCATAAAATCTAGAAAGTTATTCAAATTCTAAGGTCTGCAGGAAAATAATTTCAAAATCTGCCACAGTGTTGAAAACCCACAGTGTTTTTGAAAATCCATGATGTTTTCTGTCTGTGTGAAAACGCTCATTGTTTTCGACCTTGTGCCTTCTAGCTTTTGTGCACTTATCTTTTGACATCAGAAACCTTATGTCTTTTTGATCTTTTCCATCGAAAACCCTGTGTGTTTTCATCCTCATAGTTTCCCGTTTACTGGCGTTCCCTAACTGCACAAGTGCGAAGGATGGTGGGCCCGGGTCTTCAAAGGGTTTTAAATGATTGGTTGTTGCATGATCACATGTTACGAATTTCTGACATGTGACCATGTGACCGATTGACACATGTCCTAGTGGGCCCATTTGCTAGGGTCTGATAGATGTTTAACGGGTGACAAAGATTGGTGGTTGTCACTATACCATGAGGAAAAGATGAAAGCCTTTTAATCTTTGCACTTTAACAAGAATCGTTGATGCAGTATGAAGGAAGTTGGATTTTCTTGTAGGGGCGTGGAGTGGGACCTGTCTGCTCGATGGCACTGATGTGTCAATTTTCTATTGGTTGCCTACGATGTGTTGGATTTCATGTCAGCGGGGCCCGATGTCAGAGATTTAAGATCTATGGTTGGCATGTGATCGTAAGGAATATTCTTTCCCCTTGCGATCATGCACCCACCCTCCGATTGGATGCCGACAGGTTTGTTTGTAGTGGGCCCACTGTCAAAGGATGTTGAGGTGGCAAGGTTCTAGTGGATGCAAGGTAGAGATGTGGGCCCGGTGGTTAGAGCCCTTTCAATCCTATGGTTGCCGCATGATCGCAAGGAATATTCTTTCCCCTTGCAATCATGCGACAACTATCCAATTTTGTAGTGTTTAAAAGGGTTGACGGGCGGTGGGTCCTATGTCAGGTGACTCGGTGGTTGCAGTGAATGGCATGATGACATGTGGCATCGGGCAGGCCCAGGTGGAGTCTCAAGTTTGGCAGAGTGGATAAAGATCTGGCAGTGCCAACAAAATTCAATGTGTTCGCAAGTTCGCGCATAAAAAAGGTGATTCGCTAGTTTGTTTGGAAATTTGGTGAACGGTAGTCGGGAAGTCGCTAAATTATTTAGCAAAGGAGCGAAGTGTTTGGTGAATTGGTGAAGGTTCTTTGTCGCCAATTTGCCAAGTTTGACTGGGAACACTTTTAAGGAAAGTCATAAAGCTCACAAGGGGAGATTGATCGGATGGTTGCATTTTAAAGTTGGTAAAGGTTTAAATTTTGGCCATCATTTCTCTGCAGGTGCCAAAGAAATAACCGTTGAGTTTCAAATTTGAGTTTCTGAGAGTTTCCAGCAATAGAGGGTACCATTTTTATGGAATTCAATGCAGAAACGACCCTATTTGGTGAGAAGCGATTGGTTTTGCTGTGTGGTCCAGGATGTCTAGTGCTCATTTGCAGAGCATGTGCGTTGGAGTTGTGGCTCAAGGCATGTTGTAGGGTGTCCTTTTGAGCCTAGTTTTGTGATCCTTTGTACTTGTAGAGAAGACTTTCATAATTAACGATCAGTTCAAGATTTCCTCTTTCCTAGATTGGATGTGTTTCCCCCCTGAATTAAATTCATGATTGTTTCTAGCATGTTGGGTGGTTGAAACCCTAATCCTAGTCATCTGTAGCTTGTTGCAATTTCCAAGATGACTAGGGGGTATAAGTTGTAGACTTTTTGAGTTTGGAGGGGTTCCAATTCTTTTGGTTTTGGTCCCAGATTGTTGATAGTGAAAAGTTGAACAAGGAGAGCCTAGATTTAGGGTTTGTTTCCTTTGTGCATTTTGTCATTTGGTAATGTATTGATTCTGCAAGTCTTAGTGAGAATATTTTGGATTCCAATCTCATATTGGTGTATGTCTTTTTGTTTTTCTCTTGAGCTCATATATCTTGATTGCACAAAGTGGGTTAGCATATGGTAAACAAAGAGTATTTTGGGGTTATCTTTGAGTTCCTGAAAAAGTTAGGATTAAAGTCTTTAATGTAAGTTCAGTGAGTTCATGGCAAGATAAGTATTTGATGTCCTGATATGTGAGTGAGGGGAGTAATAGGAAAAGCACTTACTCTGAGTCTATATATGTTTGAGTTAATGTTTTAGGGTGATATAGGTTGTTAAGTGACTCTCTGCCCTAGGATAAGGCATTGATCCATTCTCTGGAAGTAGTCCATCATCAGCAATCACACACACACACACAATTAAATGATAAACCTTTCAATCAGATAGTAAAGGGTATAGTTATATATTGTTTAGAGACTCCTTTGAAGAAGTGAGTCAAGGGTACCCGCCTAAGCATTGAGGTTCAAAGTGTAGGAGGATCTCCTTGATCCTTGTTAATTGGCCCTCTTCCTTGTAGACTTTGGAGTGGTGATAGAGTCAAAGTTTCATTATAGTTATCCATCAAAGCATAAATCTACAAGTTTTGAAGATCAAAGGGAACAACCAACAAGGTCCTAACCTAGCATAACCTAATAAAGAGGGGCATCCCCATTGTGAATAGATGTATCCTATGTAAGAAGGGGGAAGAGATAGTGGAACAATTGTTCATCCACTATGATTATGCCTCCAGAATATGGTAGGAGGTTATCAGCAGTTTAGGTATATCATGGGCCTTGGATAGAGAAGTGCATCAATTTAGCAACTGGAAATCCCACTCAAATCACCCCCTGCTCCAACTCCTCTGGCGTATGGTACCCCCTCACATCTGCTGGGCCATTTGGAAGGAAAGGAACAATAGGATCTTTAGAGAAGAGAGAAACCATTTTGAGACATGTCTCCATATAGGCACTAAGCTCCTATGTGAGAATGCCAGGATGGCTAAGTGGAAGCTCCCCCCTTTTCCTCCTACTGCTTGGGAAGTTGGAATTGCTAATAGATGGAATATCCTTGATGGGTTCTCTAGATTTGATGATGCTAAAAAGATAGCTAGGAAAGCTACCAAATGGGTTTACACCCCCCAGAGGATGGACTAAGTTAAATTTTGATGGGGCGGAAAATAATCTGAGCCAAGGTGGGGGTGGTGTCCTGAGAGATTATAAAGGTGATTGCCTACTAGCTTATGCTGGCCCTATCAATAACTACACTATCACCCAGGCGGAAGGATTGGCTTTTCTTTGGGGGATTAAATTTGCAAAAGAAATGAACGTCAGACAATTGGAAATCGAGGGGGATTCCAAAGTGGTTGTTGAAGCTATCAAAAGGGGTGCTAGTGCGGGGTGGCAGGCTAGACCTATTATTTTGGAGATCGGTGAGTTGATTAATAGCTTCCAAAGCACCACCATAGCCCACACGTATAGAGAAGGGAATTCAGTTGCTGACTCTATGGCAGCAATGGGCCTAAAACAAACTAAACTCAATAGTTGGAGGGTGGTTAGTGACTTACCCCTAGTGACTCAGCAAATAATTGGGGGAGAAATGAATATCAAGGTTTAAATGTGCCACGCCATCTTATTCATTGTGAATCCTTACTGGATCACGTGCTAGCGTGTTCCGATGATTTTTATGATTATGAAAAGGAGAACCCAAATTCCCATAAAAACTCATAATTAGTCCTTAAATGTGTAGAGTAGGTGCTATTTGAATACGAGGGCTTACTTGGTGAATGAGGACAACAAGTGTGTCCCTGGCATTATTACTATTTATTGCACCTAGAGATCCATTAGATCTGGCGGTACGGCACTCGGTTTCTAAAACTTTTCACCAAGCCAACATTTTAAGTATAAACCATTCTTGAAAAGGTTTTGCGGTTTCGAGGGGTTCTTTAAGCTCTGCAATAACATTCGGCTCTCTGGTTTCCTAGGTATTCTGGCATCGGAAGGTCTGAATTTGGAAATGGGTGGCAACACTCTCCACATTGAACCTGATAGAATTGATGAGGCCTTCACCTCTAATGCATTGTGACACATTACTGCAAGGAAAGCAGCATTTGGGGCTTTATGGAGAGAATAAAGGGGGGGCATGATGAATGAATTTCTAAATAATTTGTGTCATCCTGGAACAACTGGAATGTCTCTGTTTGTGGCATCCACTTTCAGCTGAATGAGGAGGTCATAGCCAAGGTAACTGGGCTCTCTATGATGCGGAGAAAATACAAAAAAACCAGCCGAACTCCTAACCCTACCAGTCTCAACCAATTCTTCAAGGAGGGAGAACTGCCAGTGAAAAAGTAGGGGGGCTTCAACAGGGAAGAGCTGCCAGATTTTTGGCCCAAAATCTACCTCATAGTGATGAAATACTTCACATTGGAAGGTAATTTTACTATCTTTTACTACTACCACTTATTGTTCCTCAACCATGTTCATAACAAAGATTTAATCTCCATCCCTTTCTATCTTATGCATTCCTTAGAAAGTAACATTCTTGAAATTAAGGATAACCTGGATAAGCCTATTCCCATCCTCCATCAGGGCCTCCTTCTCTGCATCTACCAGTTCCACAAAGCCATCTGCCCGGCACCACAACCCCCCCCCCCCAATTATCCAAGAAATACCCCAGGAGGATTCCACAGACAAAGCTGAAAATACCACCCAGTCTTCCTCCCAGTCCATCTATGTCATCCAGGAGCCTGAATCGAGTACCAAAGAGGGCAAGAACAAAAAAAAATGTGTCAAAAACTTATTTAAAAAGAAGGATGGCTAAGAGGTGTCCTATGTCTCTAAGTCTGAGGATATTAAAAATGGGAAGGAGGATGACAGTACTCTGGAGATAAAATGTAGGCCCAAAGAAAGGAAAATGATGGAGAGCCAGGTTAGTCTGGAGGTGGATTTGAGTGGCTTGGGATGTAGGAGGTCTAACAGACTCACCAAAGAGCAATGTAATACCAGGCTACAGGAAATGGCTTCTAAAGAATAGTTTATGACTAAGAAAGACTCCCAAACCACTGAGTCTATGAATGATTCTTCAGATGACCATAGGAGCCCCCCTAGGACTAGTATCAACCCTGTTCCTGACCCCAAGCAGGCCATGGAAACCTCCATTCCTAGCTCACCCCTGAGTCCTGCTCAAGACCCCTAGGATAAGCCCCACTTTGTTTACAATACCGAGGCCCCAGAGGAAAATCTCAAAGGTACTCTTAAAAGGAGGTTCATGAACTTGGACAGAGAAATTGGGGAGATCAAGAAAAACATGCTGGAGTTGATGAACCAGTGTATGCTAACCAAAAAATTTGGCTTGAAGTGATGCATGCTTCGGCTACTACTCTCTGTCATCTGCAAGAGAAGCTAGCAAGTGACACTTTGGAAGTGAACGAGGACAACAAGGACCTATTCCTATTTTTGCAAGAAGAATGGGCAATGACCTTGCTGTCTAAGCAGTTGGGTGGGAAAAATTAGTTCTATTTCTTATGTGTTGGTTATCCTTACCTAGACCTAGCCCGTTGACCCCCTATTTTTTTTATGGTGTCAATGTTAATTTTTATTGCTTTCTATTTAGCCCTGTGTGGCTTTCAACTAATACTTTATTTTCTATTGTTGAGTTTAGATACTCTATTTTTATGATTTATGTTTTTGATAGGGGTAGATTTAGATTGGTGATTATACTATTAAACTATTTATCTACCGTGACTGGTTACATTAATGTGCTATTAATGCACTACTAGTCTTTTGTTCGTGCCAGCACCCTCTTGCTACTTTTTTCTATCAAAAACATGACCAAAAACTTCACACAAGAATCCTTTGTAATGATGAAAAACCCTAACATTCAAACTCTCACATCCACTCCTATTCATTCACATGTTCTTCCCACCTCTCATGAAATCTATTTTTTAGAGAAAAATGACACAAATTAGTTACCGTAATATTGTTAAAGATTGCATTAATCTATTTTATATCACAATTTAACCCTTGAGAACATTCTTATCAATATTGAAGCTACACTTTGGCATTATTAGTTTTATTATTATTGAATTTGTATTCATCCATCCTAGTTTATTGATTCGTTGTACAAATTTCATAGTATTTTCTTTGATTACTATTATGAAGACTCAAGTAGAGTATTACATGCATGTGCATTTGAAAGTGAGTCTGTGATGTGGCTTGGTTGATGTTTAGCATGTATAAAATATTACATGGTATGTGGAAATATGAAATTTTTCTGAGATGTAAACATTCTTTTGTACTACAAGAAATGGGAAATGTACAAGATGTAAAGGTTGGTTCTTGCAAGACTTTCTTTGTGGAAATTTTCCTTCTTCATAAATTAATATTGAGTGCTAAATCATATTTAGCTTTAGGCGGGTGGCTTAAATTTAGAATATTTTATGAATTTATTTTAACAAACCTCTTGTTTTGTCATATAAAATTATGAGTTTTATAGTGGATAAAATTTTAATTTTTCTCTTTATAAATACAAATAAATTTTTGAGCATGTAGTAAAGTTTTCATTAGTTCTATTTCATCTAATGACTTTAACATTTATGATAAAAATATTATATTTATTTCTCTTCCCCTGCCCTCCAGTATTCATCTCTACTTTTATCAACTATAAATTGAGCATGCTAATTGCATGAACTTTATGCTTTGTGTCTGATGTTTTCCCACTATATTGTCATTTACTTACATTTAACATTTTTATTCCAATGGGAGGTATATATTATTAGATATCCATTCAATAATTTGATATTTTTTGGCTTCACATAAGCTAGTTACATTACTACTAGGCATTCACTGAGCCAACTAGGAGTGAGCTTGACTCCTCCTGTCCACCTTTCCCTTATTGTCATTGCTATTTTTTCGTGTCCTGGTGAATAAAAATAAATAAAAACTGGCCAAGGCATTGAGGTCTATTTCAAAATGGTTGAACCCCTAACCCTAATCATTATTATAATGTTTTTCAATACTAGAAAGTAAAGCAAGTGTCTATGGGAAGTAATTTCTTTCCAAGGTCATTCATGACCATTATTTTTACTTTTATTTATTTATTGTCATATATACCTATGTATTTTATTATTTTCTTCCCTTAACAATCTTAAATGATACTATAACCCAATCATATTCCTTTTATGATCCTACAAGTTCAATTAAATGCAACTTATCCTTTTCCCATTGCATGGTTTACATACAGTATGTTTTTAGGTTGGTTTATATTTTTTCATGATGAAATGGGTAACAAAACCACCTTTTGTATTCATAGTACATGTGCACATTTCTAAATGTATTATTTGCAAAGGTTTAGATGTTACATTTAAAGTGTTCATTATGAAGAAAATGACACAACCTATCTATAGTAGTATTTTTTTACATGAAAAATAAAAAATAAAAATCAGCACTTCATTTATGATGATAACTTAAGACCTAAGATGAGGCTGCATATTTACACAGTAAATCTCTAGTTTGTTCCCTCTACTATAATAGATCTGTATAAAATATAAATTTCTTTGAGCGCAAAAAAAATGTAACATGCAATATTTTATAGTTGAGGTGCATTTATTTTATTTCAATGTTTATGGAAATCAAGTCAACTAAACACAACATTGATAATATAGACGAAATAAATTCTTCTTTTTCCCCTTTACTATTAGATATATCCTTAAATCAAAACATATTTTCTACTAAATAAAGTAACACAGATATGTTATTCCAATGAGAGGGAAGGTGTACAACTAACCCAATTCAAAGCTAGTCTACTAGTGAGATCAACTGTAGAGATAAAATATTACACCAATTTTTAATAAGCCTCATTACCACCTTGGGAAAAAATAATAGAATTGGTACATATAAATAAATCTCAACACTAAGTGGAAGTTAAGTATAACCCACATGAACCATGAGAGATGTAATAGTACTCCCAAGTCACTAGATATCTTAACATTTCTATAAGTGGATAAAAGAAATATATCCAGGAAGCTTTTCCAACATCAATAATGAATGTTTTTAATAGAATCTAACAAGGAGAATGATAAACATGATTGGCTATTATAATATTAGGAAAAAAAAATGATGCTTCATTATGAAAGATGGATGTCTAGTAATTTACTAAGCCAACTTCTTCTTATGTTAACAAATATATAGAGAAAAAAAAGAGATGGGTAGAATTTGAGGGTACCAAAAGATCTAAAAGTTTCAATGCATGGACATTTATTTCTACCCTTAAATATAAATCCCAGGAAGCTCTATATAGGGCTTTTCTTCTTTCCTTATAGAATTTTTAAATCAAAGGCTTTGCAAAAATGTTTAAGTAATGGAGAACTTATTAACATTATTTAATCTTTTAAAAGGGCAAGAAAAAAATCATATAAATATCCATTAACAAATTGAACCAAGGAATTAGATAAATATATATTGTTTAACTATTCGAGCTAAGAAATAAAATGATCCAAGAGATATCTAAACCCTTTAGCAACAAGAAAATATAGAGCTAATGTTAAACAATATCCTGAGTGAATATATATGAAATGAAGAAACGAATTATTTTACTAGATATTGATAGTGAGATAATATAAACAAACTATGTAGAGAATACAAATTGATTGAATTTACTAGAGAAAAAATCTTTAAACTTAGAGCATTGTGAGGATAAATGCCTACTCGATCAACATGTCTTATCACTCAATCACTATTGTCAATCAAATTCATGGCATCACAAATCTAGAATTTAAAAACTCATACTTGATCTCTGAAGATGTTCTTATTGTAACAAATATGTATTCATTTTTAATTATTTCTTTGTAATATGATAGGGATGTTGCTTGAAAAGTTTATAACATTTTTTATTATTTTCATTGTCAATTGTAACAACATGCAGGCAATTGATCCTTTGCTAGAGATGTGAATGGATCTCACTAATACTTAATTAACTTGAAAACTTCCACTTGAATAGTGTCATTTCCTTCCATTGCATGCCTATTATTTGTATATTTTTCGAAGGGTGTCATATATTTCTCCAAATTCTAATGTTTCAATCTTCAATTCTATCTTTCAAAATTGCAATCTAGATTTATGTTTATGAAAAGTCTAGAATTTTTTCATAAGGTCCTCTTGAAAAGATGTCCTATATGTATTTAATTGTGTCTAATATGCTATTATTTACGTGCAAGGGATAATACTTCGAGTATCAATAATTGAAAGTGAATGATTAGCAAAATTTACACTAGCATACGATTCCTATTTTTAAGCATGACTGTTCTAGATAAAACTAAACGTAAGATGTTATTCATATTTATTCCTAATATTCTTGATTTATAGCTACGCTTAATGATTAAAAAAATTTGTTTGATGTTGGTCGAGTAACAACGAGATGCACAATGATCTGTTAATAGAAAACTTCAATGCTCATTAATGATGCTTAGCAATATAGGGAATATGAAAATAAGTACAAAAGAAGAGATTCACACTGTGAGTTATATATATACATATATATGCTCTTAGGCATTATCATGAAATAATAATAATAATAATCATACTAATAATAGGTTGCCAATCAGGAGCCTAGAAGGACAGCCTGGGATTGCTTTTCGAATTGGAAGTGATTGGATTGCGATCTGACTGCGCACCAGACAACGATGCCTTTGAGCTTGTTGGCGTCCCTCAGCTTTCTGAAGGCATCAAAGAATCCATTGGCAGGTGACAGCCCTCCACTTCCCTCTGTCATGAAACTAGCCAGCATTTGACTGCCGGTATAACGATGCAACTGAGCGTTGAAATAGCTCATGAAATGTGACACGGCGGTACTGGAGTCATAGGCATAGAATTGGAAATTCACATAGTCAATCGATTGGCCATAGTTTTTCCAGCTGCACTTGAGGGTTGTCGTAGGGGGCGATGGAGACGAAGGAGATGACATTGTTCTGCTTTAGTTGTGTGATGAGCTGCCCAATGCACTCAGAAAACGTATTGGAATCGGAGAAGTCGAAATGCCCGTAGTGGATGTCGATGCCGTCAAGATGGTATTGCTTGATTATGTTGGTGAGCGAAGAAACGGCGTTGCTCACCCACGATGACACAGACGACGGCTTGAATTGCACGTGGCGGCTTCCGAAGCTGTCCCCGCCTAAGCTGAGAGCAACTTTGACGTTTTTATGCTGGGCTTTGATGGCCTGCACGGTGCTCGGGCTCAGATTTTCGTTATCCCAGAAAATGTTGAACTTTCCATTTGCAGGAGCACTTCCCGAGGTGGTGTAGTCGATAGCGAAAGCCAGAATGAAATGGAACTCCGTGCCGGGATTGATTGGTAAGTCGGAAAATTTGACATTATTGAACTCGGCGCCAATGTATTCTCTAAAAAGTTTGGAGTTCGCACCTGAAATATAATCTCGTTAATAACAGAGAGTAAGGCAGCCAATTGCTTGACGAAAATTTTAATTTCTTTTAGCTACAAAGGTAAAATGTATATAAATAGTTAGCCGGATGACCAAATACAAAGGAGAACAAAAATATCTCATTTTCCCCTGTATTGCTATAAAATATAACACAATGAGAAAACTACCTATTGTAGTAGGTACGAGCAACGCAAGAACGAGTAGAGAAACCTTGAAAAATTCAGCCATGGCGTTTGGTGAAAATTGAAAGCACAGTCCGAGACGATTGTGGTGAGAAATATGCATGAATACGGTCCTACATATATCAATAACTGACGTCGAATGGAAGTATTTCTCGGTATCACGTGATGCGGAAGACTCTTGTCCAGATTAGGAGCGGTCTGGTCAGAGAAAACCTTGGCAATGGCCATGGCTTGCAGGCTTGCGCTCTTTCTGGAAGAATTCCTTATTTTCTAACAATTCTTATGCTTTCAAAATGGTCCATGAAATTGTTATTTATCAAGCAAAAATCATTAGCATATTTCCTTTCCATTTAGTTAAGATTTTCTTGTTTGGAGAATCTGTAGTCGTATTTTCGTTTTCATGGGGTCCGGGAGAGTGGGCATGGGCGTTCGATTTACAATTCTTCACAACGATTGGATATATCAATTCCATTTAAATTCATAACAACTACTTATAATAACCAATGATCACTGTTTCAGACGGATCGCATCCAATTATCAAGAGGTGAAATTTCTGATACTAATCCAATTTGTTTCCAGTAATTTAAACTAATCATTTTGAATTCGTTATTTTAAATATCAGTCTATTGCTTTTTTTATTTCGAAACGTGGCTACTTGAATAAAAGCTAATGAATCGAACACACAAAATCTGAAATTTTGCCACTATAAGCTGATGGTTTTTATGTTCATATTATTCCTCTTTTGGTTTCTAGTGAATAGTTGTCATCTTCAGAAGATAGTTTCATCTATAGAAGCTATTGCACACGAAAACCAATAATATGGACGAAGAGCTATCAAATAAAGTGACCCACTCTTAAATTTCAAAATTATATAATATATTTTTATTAATGTGATTGAATGATTAATGTATATTGTTGTATTTAGTTAAATTTTAATGTTTATTGGTTGTTTAAGTAACACGGGATATATTTTAAAAACTTAAACAATTGAAGTTAAAATTTTAATGAGTTGTAAAAACAAGTTTGTAGTTATCAAGGTGTATAGTCATATTGTATGCCACTTTTATTTTTACATTTCTAATGATTTCTTTTAGAGTAATTTAAAATCCTCTAAGGATTTATGAAATAAGGTTTCAATAGTCTTTAAGAAAAATAACTAATAAAATATATACTTAAGAAAACTTCATGTTTTTATATAATACTCCAAATTCAAGCAATGCATTTTACACTTAGTGATGTTGTTTAACAACAAACAATAATATTGGTAAAAGTAAGAGCAAATGAGTGAAAATACAACTATAACTTCAATAAATAATAAAGAAGTCAAAGAAACAAAAGTCTTACTAGGAGAAGGATCCTAATGATTGATTTTAGCCTTTGATTCATCACTCAAAATGCCTTAGTCACTAAGAATTGTCTCCCACCAAATAGTATAATTTGTTTTTAGGCTTCTAGCCTTCATTATTTTGAGAATCTATAGTCATATATTTAAGCATTTTGGGAAACATAAAGAATTAAAATTTCTCATCCAACCCTTCTAATTTACATACATGGCTAAACTAATTAATTTTTTGAATAAATAATCATAATTTCCGTCACCTACAACATGGAGACAAAAATGAGTTCAACCAATGGAGAAAGAGGATTTAGACAACACAAGTTACTCAATGTGCTTCGGTATGTTGGCCCTTGAATTTAAATTCTTCAATCATGTCCCTTCATTTAAAACACCTCAAAAAACACAACTCAACCTTTTCACTAACCTTCGGTTAACTCAACTCATATTAAACTCATGCATACCCTTGGAAAATCCTATAAATAGGAGGCAATTTTAGTGTAATTGATATCCTTAGCATTTACATCATTACTATTGTCAAATAGTATTATAATTTAACATAATTGAGTTAATTTCAAATTTCATAGCTTTGGATTGTATCATAAGCATGGAGAATTGTAATCAAATTAACCATTTAGATAAGGAAATTTGGCCTAATTTGGATTGTATTTTCATCTTAGCTTATCTTTTATTTATCATTTGCACTCTCATTCTAGAGTTTGTCACTTTAGGATTATTCTTGCAACTGAGAGCATGAATTTAGTCCTTCTAGGTAGAGAAACATAGGAAGTTATTGATCCTTTTTAATTTAATCTGTTAAACAACATAATATATTAACGTTGAATTGAGTTTCATTAAACTAAAGTTCTATGAATATATTTTTGATTAAAAAAATGACAACCACCATTGGGCTTGAGCCTCATTTAAATTTTTTAGATTGATTTTGAGTGGATTTGGCATGCAGATTTGTCTTTTGTAGGTATAGGAGCACATATGAGAAAACTATCAACACCTACATAGAGGAGATTGGTGCCTTCGAACTCTGTTTCAATACTAGCAACTAATTATTGTCTTCTATCTAAAATTATTACAGCGCCTATGCGGTTCATTTCCAACAGATGGAAATATTCTTTTTATCTGAAGATTTCTTATAGCATGTTCATAAATAAATAATTTTTCTTATATTTTTTCCACTGGAAAAATTTGAGGGCTTAGAAGTAAAATATTAGCAGGTAGGAGTCCAATTCCAAAACATATACTGAATATTACAGCCCCTATCAGATTTAACATAATGCTTACACTCTGTATTTTGAAATTTTAAATTTTTTGAGATCTGATTTCTTGAAAATGTTTGCAGATGGAAAAGAATTAGAAGGTCCCAAATCTAGCCTATAGGTCACCTGATTACTAAAATGATAAGGATGCAAAGAGTTTAAATAATTGTACAAAAAAAAATTATAATGACAATATTCTTGCAAATTTTGATGAAGAGGTTAAGGTATTTGATCATTATATAAAATTAAATCCTCTTTATCATGCCTTTTAAATTCATCCAATGAATGATCATTATGCTTTTCCTTTTTAAAACTTTTCACAAATTTGAATTTATTTTGGATTTTCTTATCTAGCTTGTGTGATGTTGAACTAACGTTTGTAAAGGGGATGCTAAGAAGATGAAACTATCATCCAAATACATATTTAAACTAAAAAATTATCTCAAATTTATATGCATTAAGCTTCAGATAGGGTGTCATTTCTAAGTCTTTACTTCCAATTCATTTGCTTCAATTGTGGCATTTTAAAGTTCAAAATATAGATTAAGTAAAGAGACCTATTCGTGTTTGTTAATGAAGGTTTTAAGCTTATGCTCTTACCTTTTAAGTTGAAAACATGTTAGACTTGTCAATAGAAAGAATAGTCAAAGTAATGAAAAAATACATAATTTAAATAGAAAAAGGCTCATTTTTTTGTGAACAAAAGGTATTAGGCATATCCTCTTACCTTTTAAGGTGATCAAAATGCCACAAATGCCCTGGTTTCATTATAATAAAGGCTAAAGGAAGGAACACAAATTGTCTATTGTGTTTGGAGACTAGAAGGTAGTAGGAATATGCTCTCATCCTTCTTAGGGTGATTATAATTGTAGACATATTTTTTATCTTATTTTGATTTTAATAGTGCAATTGATTTTGAACCTTATAGGGCTCACCTCCTGAGAAGATGCATTAATAGGGCTAGTGAGAGGGATAGCCCAAAGTGGGATAAAATTGTCTTAGCCACATTAATCCACATACTATAAAAAAAAATGCCTTCATCCTTAATGGGGTGAAGGACATAGAGAATTTTGGAATAACCTTCCGCTAGTAGTCCTTCAGAATTTTGTAAAATCATTCTTTTATATGTTTGAGAAGCTTTCCAAAGAGAGATAAAATAAAATATCTTTGAACCAAATCCTTAATAAATCCTGGTTAAATTAGTAACCCTACCTATTTAGCCATGTTAATCCAAAACTGACCTTATGTAGACTACTTGAATTATTTTCATGTGAAGGCCTTGTTAAAACATTTGAGAACATACACTTTTTGTATAAGATTTTAGAGGTAAAAAATATATTTTTTTGTGCTTGATGAGTTTGATGACCCAAAACATTAAAATAAATCATCCATTAAAGATCAACATTCAAACAAAAATCATAAAAATATTTAATTTTCCAATTCTCTTTATTACATAAAAAACCTCAATTTGAAATTCAAAATCTTAAAGAACGTCATTCAAGAAGGATCACAAGGTTGTGCCAGTTAGAACCAAGACTTATAAATACACATATGATTCTTAAGGGATTTTTTTAGAGAAGAGATAATAAATCAAGGAAAAACTCAATTTCAATCACCTGTCAGTCACCTGCCAATCACATAGAAAACTACACATTCCATTTCCAAATTTAATAGATTCTCAACAAGAAAAATATTCTAGTATGCCTATATGGGAAAATGGTTGGCCTCTTCGAAATGATGAGAATAGAATTAATGACCAAAACCAAGAGGAACAACTGAAGAAAAGATGGAAGAATACTTGCAAAATCAACGTTTCACCAAAATTATGGAGAAGTTGTTAGAAACAAATAGAGAGAGGTATTTCAAATTCTTAGCAAAAAAATGTGTTAAATTACACTATGACTATTATGTGTTTAACATAAAACAAAACCAAGAAGAGAGTAATCCTTTTGGAGATTTTGAAAAATGTCTAAATCCCTTTAGAGACAAATTGATAGGATTCAAAAGAGAATCCCCATAGAAAAATATTCACTCTAGAAGGGATATTCCTTTTTCCTTTTGATAAGAATTTTATAATGATAACATTCCCACCAAACATTGAAATTCTAAAATAGGTGGGTTCTTCTAATCCTCAACATCATATGATGGAATTTTGAACATTAATCATGGAATGTATTCGTGAACCTACCTATCTAATGAGGTAATTCCCTAGGCATTTAGGGGTACAAGCTATGGAATCAATTTCTAAGTTGCCACCCAGCATTAAATCCTTTGAAGAATTTATTTCCAAGTTTGTTACACAATAACCATACAATATTGAACATGAAGTAACCAGGTTATATTTATGCAATACAAAAAAAAGGAATGGTCAATTTTTGTTGAATTTCTTACAACATTCAAGGATGATCTTCACCAAATATTCGAGAAGTCTACCTGAAAAATAAAAAATGGAGACTCATCAATAACTTCAACAACGAGATGAGTTTTAGGCTACAAATATGATGTCCACTAAACTTTGATAAAATGAATTAAAATGGTATAAAAATTAAATATTCTTTAGTTAAGAAAGGTGAACTGAAGCTATACAAAGACAACAAGTGGTTTTCAAGCAATTCCACTTTTAACAACTCATCAACCAATACCAACAATGAAAAACCTAAGAATTAGTTGAAGAATAGAAACAAGAACCTCATTAATGATGGATTAGTAGAGATTAACAACATCAAGACCAAACTAGTAAATCTTACTAGTGATTCTAATAATCAGGTTAATAATGTCAACGCTTCAAACACCACACCTTTCAACAACAATAATGCTCAAGGTAACAATTGATTGAAACAGTCATACATATCTCAATCCAATTCACCAACAATTAAATTCATCCCATTTGGTAAACCTCTCGAGGAAACCTTGACAAATATCCTTGCAAATCAAATAACCACTTTACCTCAATCTAGACCATATGAATATCAAGTTAAACCATCATGGAGTAATAACTCTCAGCATTGTGCTTATCATCAGAATAAGGGACACATAACTAATAATTGCATAAAGTTGAAACATGTCATTCAAGGGCTTATTTATGATGGTACCATTGAAGTGGATCAGCCCAAAAAAATGAAGAGCACACAGCTTTAAAACAAACCTTTCTAAACCATGAAAAGAGTGAATCTTCCAATGTTAATCAAAACTAAAAAAAGGGTAATGACAAAGTGAATTTTCCCCACACTTACAACCAAACCATAAATTCTATATATGGTTTTAATAATAATATCATTAATTGTATATTAGTGAAAGGAAAACAAAGAAAAGAACCTTCCAATGTGGTCACTAGGGAGAAATCATTAGAGGCCACCCTACAAGGGGCAACGAACAAGATTATCTCAAACAAATTTTCCTTCTCCCCCTTAAAATAATACAACTTGGTAGACCAACTTCAAAATAATTCCACTCAAATTTCATTATTGTAGTTATCAAAACATTCACTATCCCACAAATTTTTTTTGGAAAATGCCTTAGTTGATACGATGGTACCTAACAATTTAGTTAAGCAAAAATTTGAAACCATGGTTGTTTACCTTATTACACCTTATTTTTTATCCATTTCTAAGAAATATGATATGTCTTTGAATCATCCCAAAAATTTACCCTTGGACTTTTAAGTCCTAATCCACAAGCATAAAGTCAAAAGAGTTTTGATAGATGGAGGTGTCAGTTTGACCATATGAACTCTAAACTTTTATAAAGCATTGGGTTATTTTGAAAATATTATGGATCCAAAGAGGAAAATAAAAATCAATGCCAATGATGATGAAGAGAGATCCTCCAAAGGCATTTTCATCTTACCAATCCAAGTTGGGCTCATTTCAAAGGAAATAGTTTTCTAAATACTAGACCTTAAATTGACCTACAATTTTTTTTGGGTAGGCCATGGATACATGAAATGCATGTTGTTCCTTCTAATTATCATCCATTTGTAAAGTTTCCTTATAATCGAGAAGAGATAACAATCAGTGAATCTTGCTCTGCAACTTCCCGCCCAACCCAATTTTCAAACTGAAGGCCCCCATGCCTACCTCCCCTAGGGGAGATGTTGTCCCCCTGGCCAACCTACCTACTGGTCCTAGACCCCAGGCTATTCCCATGATATCCTCTATCATGGGCCCAACACCTGAGTCAATGGGGGTATCTCAAAAAGCATTGCCTTCTACTGGTACCCTTCTTTCTCCCTCAAAAAACAACTGGAAAGGGGCCCTTGTTGGAGAAGCTCAACAATCTTTGGATGCTCTTCTGCTGGATTTCATTCAGATTGAGGAGGGTGCTGAACTTTCACTCTCAGATTTAGTTGTGAATTGAATGATGGTGGACTTTCACCTATATTTGGTTGACCGGCTCTTCAACTTTCGCCCTACCATAGAGATGGTGAGGAAATGGGTGACTATTTAGGGGAAGATCAAGGGTTCTGTCCTAGTTTCAGCTATGCTGAGAGGAATTTTTATGTTTAAGTTTACCACTCTTGAGGATCTTTCCTATGTGTTGGCAGGATCATGGGTCTATGCAAAGCATTTCTTGGCCCTTGCAAAATGGAAACCGAGATTCAATCTGATGACAGACCTAACTAGAATGGCCCCAGTTTGGGTCCACCTCCCTAGGCTCCCTCTTGAGTACTGGGATGAGCAGGTCTTCAGATTGATTAGAGACTCCTTTGGCTCTTTCATCACACTGGACCAGGTGACTCGATTGAAGTCCAAACTAGTTTTTGCTAGATTTTGTGTAAATGTTAACCTGAATAAAACCCTGCCCAACTTTATCATCTTGAAATCAAAGCTGGGTAGATGGACACAAGATATGGTGTATGAGAATGCTACCTTATTCTACCAGAACTATGATAGCAGGGGTCACACTAGTGTTACTTGCACATCCTCCAAAATGGGTAAATAAAAAGAGAACAAATATAAGGGTATGGCTGAGGGTCCTCCCCCCTTAGGTGAAGAAGAGAAAGTGGAATCTAGTCCACCCTTGGTGACTAAGGAACCATAAATTCCTAGTATTGAAGACCTGGCCCTGAAGGAAGGAGAGATCATCCCCACCCAGGTGTTGAAGGAAGGATGCCCTGATCTGGACCCACTTGCATCCATGGAGGAGCCTGTTATCCAACTGGTGGAGGAGCTGCTAATAGTCACCTCAACGCTCCCCCCCTCCCCCCACTGAAGAATTAGTGACTAGCCCTACTATGGTGGAACAACCTGTCATTATAGTGGATTTGGTGGTGCAATCCCCAAAGCTAGATGCAAAACCCCCCCTGAAGCTGGTAAAGAAGAGCCCCTCTAGTTCCCTGGATGATTTGGAGGATGACGAGGGGGAATGGAAAATGTAGAGGAAGAAAACCAAGCCTAAAAAGGAGGATGTGGGAATGGAAACACCAAGGAGAAGACCTTTAGATAGGGCACTTGAGGATTGCAAGGAACCACAAGGGATGTTGCAACAGGTAAGCAGCAAACCCTCCTATCTAGCTTCAAAAGTAAGAAATGAATTGTCTTTCTTGGAATGTGACGGGACAGAACAACTCCCTTAAACAAAGTGTTGTCAAACACTACATTTTTGACCTCAAGCTTGATTTTCTACTCCTCCAAGAGGTCAAGATGTCAGCTAGTAACTTCGCTATCTTGGCACCCATTCTCTGGCCGGGGGTGGCCTTTCTCTATTTTGAAGCTATGGGGGTGTCTGGGGGTATTTCCACACTCTAGAACCCCAATAGGATATCCAGTTAGCTAGCTACTTCTTCTCCCAACTACCTTGCTACCACTTTTAGGAAAAATAGCTCCGAGTGGACTACCTTTAATATTTATGCTCCTAATACTCATTCGGGTACAGCTTCCCTGTGGGTGGATCTTGGCCACCATCTAGATCAGGACTGATCTGCAAATTTCCTACTGGCTAGTGATTTCAATACCCCCCTTTACCATTCAAAAAAGTGTGGTGGTCTGGTGGAGTACTCGGATAGTATGGGGGAGTTGGCTCACTTTATCTTCTTCATAGGTCTTATTGACATCATTCTGAAGGGAATCCCTTTCACCTGGTCCAACAATAGGAAAGGTCCCCACCTCATCTAGGTGAGACTAGATCAAGCCCTAGCCACCTCTTCATGGAACCTCTACCTAAACTCCTCCCTATCTTCCCTCCCTAGAATGACGTCAGACCACAACCCCCTCCTTCTTTGCTAGTTCAATGCCCCCAAGGTCAGCCTGGCACCCTTCAGATTTGAAATTATGTGGTGCTCTCACCCATCCTTTATGGATCAAGTGAAATTCTAGTGGAAGACCAATATCAAGGGTACTGCTATATTCAGAATAGCTTGAAAGCTTGAAATTATTCGTAGTGAGGTTAAAGGATGGAGCAAACATAACTTTGGTGACTTCCGCAAAGAAAAGATGGAACTATCTAGAACCTTAGATTCCCTCTAGGTATAGTTGAATACTAGTAACTTCCCTCCCCAGGTCTAGGCTGAGGAAGAGTCGACTAGGAATAAGCAGCAGGAAACCCTGAAAAGAGAAGAAATCTACTAGAAGTAGAGATCCTGTGTCTAGTGGCTTACTGAAGGAGACAAGAACACAACCTTCTTTCATAGGTCTACCAACATCCATAAAAGAAGAAATACAATTGTTGCTATTAAGGACAAAGAAGGGAATGAAGTCAAAGAAAAGGATAGGATCAACCTGGTGGTGGTCAACTCCTTCAAGGATTTGTATTCTAATGTGGGTTCTATCTACCCGAACATCATCCAAAATCAACTCTTGGACCACATCCAAAGTGCTATAATGATTAGTGACAATAACATGCTCACGGAGCGGGTCTCTGATGAAGAGGTTAGGCAGGCAGTTTTTGCTATGGGAGCTTATAAAGCCTCTGGTCTGGATGGCTTTCCTCCAGCATTCTTTCAGGACTATTGGGACATTGTGGGGACCGATGTTATTTAGGGGGCCTAAGACTTTTTCAGGACAGGTCGCATCCTCAGGAAACATAATCAAACCTACATTGTGTTGGTTCCTAAGCATGACAATCGTACCACTATGATGGATTTCAGGCCCATCAACCTATGTAATACTTTTTATAAGATCCTCAACAAGATCATGGTGGGAAGAATCAAGCCTCTCCTGGACAAGATTATAAGCACTACTCAGAAAGGCTTCGTGCTGAGAAGACAGATCCTGGATACGGCCATAGCCACCCATGAAATAATCCACTCTATGGACAAAAGAAAGGTTCTAGGTATGGCTTTTAAACTAGATATCTCCAAAGCTTATGACAAAGTTAATTGGTCCTCTCAGATTAAAATTCTTGCTAAAATGGGGTTTAATGAGAAGGTCATCCAGATCATACAAGAATGTACTCAAATTGCTAGCCTTTCTATTCTAGTGAATGGATCCCCTGGTAGTTATTTTAAACCTGAGAAGGGTCTTAGATAGGGGGACCCCCTCTCCCCTTACCTTTTTATTATGGTGGCTGATGTGATTAGCAGGAACCTTTGTATGCTATCTACCACGGGGAGAATAATGGGCATCAAACCTACCTCCACTAGTCCTCAGGTGGTTTTAGAATAGTTTGTGGATGACACCTTCTGTTGGCAATTTGGCTAAGGTATGTACATAGAGGTATGTGCAAGATCCTGAGGGGCCAAAAAGTGGCAATGTCAAGTTCAAAACTTTAACAATGTAGCTAACGACTTTTTTTCACCTGAATTTGATAAAATGAAAAGGGTTTCTTAAGGAAATTATCAGCTTTCTATCGATATAATTGTTGTCAAATTTTGAATTTGGTAAGTAATTATTAGTTATTTTCTAATTGAGCTACCTCTAAAGTGTTGGTTTATATACTGATTGAAAAATGACTATAACTTTCAAATGGTATAACATTTTTGAAATCCAAAAATTGTGTCACATTCTATGCTTCATCTACTATAAGCAAAAAAAAATTTTTTTTGAATTTTGTAAAGTTTTGAATGAGTTAAGGTGGTCAGACATGGGAGTTTTTTTATTCAGAAAATGTTGTAGCAAAAAATTCATAATTAATTATTTTTTTGGAATAAAATTACAAAAAAATATGTGTCACATGTGGTCATGAGTCTACTACTTATATATAAAATCTTATAATAAAATATTATCATTTGATTATGATTAAGGTGGTTAGACATACACCTACTTATCTTTTTCCTAAAATTTTTGTACTGCTGCATTGAAATCTATACTTTTCACCAATCATACTAAATTTTTCTCAAAAAAGGCCTAGTACTTTAGAAACTACATTCAATTTTCTATAGATTCTATGCTTACAACTTTTTGATATTAGGTTCATAGCTATTTGAAATTTTCACGTCAAGTTGACTAATCCTGATTTGCTGATTTTTCATTGCCACTTAAGGGCATAGTTTGGCCCCTCATGATCTTGCACATACCCATAGATGTTGTCATTGTGGCAACATATGTTCCCTATGAAGTGCGCATAAGCTGGAAAGTATGGAAGATCGCAGACTAAAATAGTCTAAGTATGAAACATTGATTTTGATAAAGCACCCGATACAGTTTGCTTTGGTGACATTCACTGGAGCATGATCAAAGTTTGCAAAATTGAACATAGACTCTATGGTGTCTAAGGATACCCCATCTCAATGTGTAGAAGAGTACAGATAGTACGGACAAAGTTATGACTATTTTACCGATGACAAAGTACAGCCGATAGTGCAGTTTTGGAGATAGAACTAGTAAATGAACTAAGGGATTATTTTGCTTCTAAAAATAATGAATTAATATTATAAAGAGATGACATCCTAGATGTTTCCTCTTGGATAAAGATATGCAAGCTGACAAGAGAAAGATATTATGTTTTGTATCTTGTATAAATAAAGATGTACCAAACATACTTGAAATGTAACATGTAATATATGTAAATTGTGATAGCAGCGAAAGTTGTTGATGTGAAGTTGTAAGCAGTACCATATTGTAATTAGTAAAAATTTTTATTACTTGTTTGGGCAGTGAGCTCATCTGGTAATCACATTTTGTATCTACAACTCCTAACAGGGTTGAGGCTTCTAACAAGGCCTATAGTCCCTTAACTAGGACTGATACACTATATGATTGTAACAGGCTCCTAATAGGGTCAACATCCTTAACTGAATATCTTTTGATTAGTGGATCTTTGTGGGTACCATCCCCACCAGGGTTTTCCCTTGGTGAGTGTTTCCTCAAGAACATATCATGTGTTATGAGTTCTTTACATTTACTGTTATGTATGCTATTTAGTTTCTTATGCTTTGTATGCATTAAAGTAATCTGTTATATCCATAAGTGGGAAAAAGTAAAAGTTTGTGAAATACTGATTCACCCCTCCCTCTCAGTATTTCCTATTTCTAACAATTGGTATCAGAGCATAGTTACTCAGAGAAGAAACATTCAAGGAAAGCCTAGCAGCTTGAGTAAGATCTCTATGGATATGGATCAATTACAGAAGAATCTTGAAGAAGCTCTTGAGCAAATTGATATGCTTACTAATGAAAGAAAAACTTTGAAAAGAAAAGAAAGTATGATGATGCAAAGAATCTTATTAACAAATTGAAAGGTAAGATAGAAGATCTGAAATCTGAGAAGGAATCTAAAATTCTTGTTGAAGATTGTGAAGACTTAGGAAAAGAAAATGTGATCCTTAAACATGAATTGAAGATAGCAAATCTGAAGCTTAGCTTGAAAGATGGAAATGACAATTTGAGATCTGAGAATGAAAGTTTAAAGAATGAAAATGAAGATCTAAAATCTAAACTGGGCAAGGTAACATCTGAATTTCATAAAGTCAAACTGCAGTATGATGAAATTGAGAAATGCAACAAAATTGTGAAAGGTGAATTGACTCAATCCAAACAACAACTTGAGAGGCTATATTCAAATAGTGAAAAGATTGATAAGAAAGTATCTTATGGAAAACCATTCTATGACAAAACTAGTCTTGGATTTAACATATTGAAGATAGTTAGTGAAAGCAAGAAACTGGATCTAAATGAATGTGAAAGCAGTGAAGAAAAGAAGTTAGATGAAAACAAATCTGAAGATGCACCTAAGCAAGAAGAATCACCAAAGCAAGAAGATGCACCTAAGCAAGAAGAACCACCAAAGCAAGAAGAATCATCCAAAGGTATGCAAAGAGAATTCAAAGGTAGATGTTTTACTTGTAATACTGTTGGTCATATGAAGAGAGATTGTACAGGTAAATAATTCAAACCTCTAAATGGTTATTGTTATAATTGTCATGGTTTTGGACATAGAGCTATTCAATGTAGAAGATCTAAAGTTATTGAGAATAATTACAATAGAACAATGCCTAGAAATACTAACAATGCAGATCAGAGATCAACTGAAGACATGAAAAGAGGAAATGGAATAGTATGTTTCAGATGTGACAAAATTGGACATATTGCTAGAAATTGCAGGACACAAATGAATCAGAAAATACCTAGATATGGAACCAATGGAATCACTTGTCAGATATGTAACAAGATTGGACACACAACAAGATTTTATAGAATGAACAATGGAGGTTATCATCATAACCCTAACCCTAGAAACTCTGCAAGAAGGAATGAAAATGCAGGAAACAAAGAGAAAGGTTGCTATAGCAATGAAGATGAAGTAAAATTTGTTAAAGGCACAGATCAAGGAGGTATATTCAGCATTGAAGGTAATTAGGAAGGTAATGTATCTAAAGGTAAGAATGATTCTTCACCTAACCCTTCTTTAAGCACTTAAATTATGTAAATTTCTGTAGTTTAGGAACTTAGAATTAGTACAAAGCTAGATTTTGAATGAGTTAAGTTTTGTGTAGTTAGATGAAGGTTTTTTATGTTATACTAATGCTATGGTTAAGTGCGCAAAAATAAATATTGTTTTGTGAGGTCGCAAAAATATTTATGGTTGCAGGTTTACAAAATCAGCTTTTTGACATTTTGGCCACAAAATAATTGAATGCGATGTCAGATCGAGTAAATGCTAAGTGTTAAAAGATTGAAATCAAATTTATTATGATTATCAAGTGATTAGAAGTGATTTGGAAGTGAAGAAAGAAGTTTGGAAGTGATTTGCAGAAGTTTGAAGCACTGATCTAGCAAAAGCCCTAATTTTGCGAATTTAAGGTATTTATCTGACTATGATCTTGAATCAGCTTAATTAATCATATAAGATCATGGATGTGTCATTGATTGACAACATTAAGGATAAGAATAGACCTAGAAAGAAGAAAGAGCCAGTTGAACCCTCAGAAAGAGATGCTAGTTCAGCCTTATCATCCATACCAGACGAAGTTCTTCATTTAGAGAATGTTAAAGGTTATCTTGGATGCAAGTATGAAACCCTAAGGGAGAGTGGTTTTAATGGTGAATATAAGAAATTGTACAACTCAGATATGTCAGTGAAACAATGTTATGAACATCTAGAAAATAATGAAATCATTGAGTACTCTATGAAATATGAATTTTATGATGAGTGTACTAAGATCATTTTGAGTAGGATACATAATGGTAAATTTTTGTTAGAAGATAGAGTTATAGACATAACTACAGACCTAATTCATGATGTGACTGGATTATCAAAAGTTGGTGAAATTCCACTGAATGAGGAAAACATGAGAAAGATTGTGATTGAAAACACCGGTTCAGTATACAATGGCAGAGGTATAGTCGTTAGTAAGATTAAGAAAGATGATGTAAAATACTTGTGTAAGATTTTGACAACAAAGTTTTGTGGAAGCTCTAGAGAAGATTATATGCCACCAGGTATGGTACACATTGCTTATTTGATGTGTGTGGAGAAGAAGCCTATGGATATGTGTGAAATTTTGAGAATACAGTTGTTTAAGAATTTGGAAAAGTTAAAGAAAGCTAAATACACTCACTTTAGATTTTCCTCATTGGTTACTTACATGTTCTTCCACTTGCTAAGAATATTTCCTTACACTATTGAATGGAATGATGGTGAGAATACAATGGCAAGAATCAATAAAGTTTACATGAAACATCTGATTGAGAAGGTTAATGACAGTGTAAAGTTAGTGTTGAAAACTTTTCAGAACATTGTGGTAAATAGATCAAGAATTCCTCCATCCCTAGTTGAGAAATATAATGATGATATATGTTTTATGGTTTACATTGAGGCAATAGAACCTAGACATGAATTCATAAACCCTCTTGGCTATGAAATATCTAAAGTTGAAACAGAAGGTTATGTTAGTAGATTGTTGAAAAGTAAAATTGATGCTCATAGAAACAAATTTGGAACATATGATGAAAACTTTGGTTCAGAAAAGACACTTAAGGAAGAGAAACAATCAAAGAAGAGAGTGGAGTCTACAATAAAGAAAATTCTAAAAGAATCAGGTATGAGTGAGCAGGAATTTAATATTGCAAAGAAGACTGCAGAAGTAATACAACAAAGTGAGATATTATCAGTCCCACCTTTGGCATCAAGTGCAGAACCTATTCAAGTAAAGGTAAAGGTTGAAGAACATGAGAAGGAACAAGAAATCAGTCAGATAGAGAAACCCTTTTCTTTAGCACCGAGCAAAAGAATGAAGGCAAGTGCTTCAAGACTAGGTAAAAGATAGAAAACAATTGTTCCACTAGTACCTAGAAGAGTTGCAGAGATAAAAGATGATGAAGTGACAACAAAGAAGAAATCATGGAAACCAAGGATAGAAAGAGTTAATGAAGATATAATGCAGCATGGAGACTTTACCAAGATGAAAAAATACTATGATTTATATGGATCCTCTGATAGATTGAATCTTGAGAATTCAATGGTTACACAAGATTTTGTCAAACAAGAAATTTGATACTATTCATGGAAAGATACTAGAATATTTGTACAAAATACTTGTGAGAAGAAAGATGAGAGCACAAGAAGAAGATACCAAAATGAGAGAGAATGTGATTAGACAGTTCTGTGAGATAAGAGATGATGACCATCTTAAACAGGTCCTCAAGCCACTTGAAACCCTATTGAGAACTAAAAGAAGAGTTATACAAATAATGGGAGGACAATATGAGCAAGTAAAGATTGAAATTGAACAGGCAGTTGTGCAAGTGCTAGCAAACTTGGTAGCAGGAAAAGATAGCAAAGATCAAGTAGTTGCAGAACCAGTAGAGAAACAGAGTTCAGAACAAGTAGAGGTAGCAACAAAGGTAGTTGAAGTTGAAGATATTCCCTCTTCTTCCATAAACATTGGCACAAAATCTATGGACATTGAAGGAACTAAAGTTACTTTAGATTCAGATGATGCGGTACTCAATAGTTTGGATAACATTGTTGACAATTTGGTTTTGGGAGAGCAAGAAAAGACTATTGAAATAGAGACTACACATACTGAAGTGCAAATGGAAACAAAGGCCCATACACCTATTGAACCACAAGAAGACATTAGTCTTACTCCTAAGACTAGAAAGGAGAAAGGAATAGAAACATTGATTGAAGATTTGAGCAAAGAAGTTGATGATGATGATCAAATAGAGTTGATCACTTCTTTAAACAAAATTATTGGAAAGAACAAGAAAGTTAGGAATTTGGAAGGCAGTCTGAAAGATTTGACTAAGAAGCTACAAAGTGTCATATCTACAAAAGTCTTTGATTCAAATCCACTTGAAAGAGCAAAGATGGTAATTAAATCTTTTGATGTTGAGTTCACTAATTTAACTGATATTGCTAAGGTTAAGGCTCAGGCAGCTTATGAAGCTGAGATGTTGCAAAACATAAGTCAGAATATCAAAAATGACATTGACAGCCTTGATAGACATATTAAGGACTTAAGGAAACATCTTGAGACTGGAAAGTGTTTGTACATTCAGTGTACAAAATCTGAAAATATTTTAATTGAGGAAGAGAAGAAGATAAAAGAGAAGAAAGGTGAAATTGCAGTAGAGAAAAACTCTTTAGCCACCCTAAACATAAAGATCAGTATAGTTAAGAATAAGATCAGAAAATTATGCGATGAAATAAGGACTTTGAATGATGAGAAGAACAAGAAAATTTTCAGAATAAACATCTTGAGAGAGCATGTCTCAATCAAGTTGACTATAATAGAAGAGCAGCTACATGAATGTCTTACTACTAAGACAACATTTCAGAAATTCAATTTTGAGTCCCTCCAAGCTTGTCTGATTGCAACATACAGATTGAGTACTTTACTCAATGTAGCAGAATCAATAAAGAAGGCATGGGAGAAAGATTTTGAGACTTGGAAGATAGATTTTGCAGACTATGTTGCAAGCCTACCAGCTTTGCAATAAGATAGTAAGGTAAAAGTTTTGACACAATTTTGTATATCCCTTTCCACCCTTTATTTTGTCATTGTTGTCAAAGGGGGAGAGATACTTAGAAAATTGTCTATATTTGATAAGGAAGGATACTCATAGGGGGAGTTCTATGGAGTATTATGAAGTGTTATAGATTATGTGTATATTTTGAGGAGATATAAGGACAGTATACTTATTTTATACTATGGCCACAATTTTGATACAAATTTTGACATTTTGACTTGTGCACTTAGCCAATTTTCTCATATGTTGCCACCAATGACAAAGGGGGAGATTGTTGGCAATTTGGTTGAGGTATGTACATAGATTTTGTCATTATGGAAACATATGTTCCCTATGAAGTGCACATAAGATGGAAAGTAAGTATGGAAGATCGTAGACTAAAATTGTCTAAGTATGAAACACTAATTTTGACAGAGCACCCAATACAGTTTGTTTTGGCAACATTCATTGGAGCATGATCAGAGTTTGCACAGTTGAACATAGACTCTATGGTGTCTAAGGATACCCCATCTCAGTGCACAAAAGAGTATGGATAGTATGGACAAAGTTATGATTGTTTTACCGATGACATAGTACAGTTGACAGTGTAGTTTTGAAGACAGAACTAGTAAATGAATTAAGGGATTATTTTGCTTGTCAAAATAATGACTTAATATTATAAAGAGATGAAAGCCTAGATGTTTACTCTTGGATAAAGATATGCAAGCCAACAAGAGAAAGATATTATGTTTTGTATCTTGTATAAATAAAGATGTACCGAACATACTTGAAATGTAACATGTAATATATGTAAATTGTGATAGCATCGAAAGTTGTTGATGTGAAGTTGTAAGCAGTACCATATTGTAATTAGTAAACATTTGTATTACTTTTTTGGGTAGTGAGCTCATCTGGTAATCAGGTTTTATATCTACAACTCCTAACAGGGTTGAGGCTTCTAACAAGGCCTATAGTCCCTTAACCAGGACTGATACACTATATGATTGTAATAGGCTCCTAACAGGGTCAACATCCTTAACTGGATATCTTTTGATTAGTGGATCTTTGTGGGTACCATCCCCACCAGGGTTTTCCCTTGGCTATGGTTTCCTTGAGAACATATCATGTGTTATAAGTTCTTTACATTTACTGTTATGTATGCTATTTAGTTTCTTATGCTTTGTATGCATTAAAGTAATCTGTTATATCCATAAGTGGGCAAAGGTAAAAGTTTGTGAAATACTGATTCACACCCCCCTCTTAGTATTTCCTATTTCTAACACCTTCCTCTTTGGTTATTCCTTAGTTATTGATTCCAGGCAGTGGAAACAAATTTTTGAAATTTATGCTTGGGCTTCAGGGCAGTGCATCAAATATCTGAAGAGCAAGTTGTTCTTCTTCAACGCCCCCATAGAGATACAAAATAAGGTGCTTTGAATCCTAGGTTGTCTAGCGGCCTCTCTCCCTTCTACTTACCTTGGCCTCCCCCTTACTATTAAAGAGGTGTCCCAAGATTTCTAGAATTTAATCTTGGAAAGAACCTAGAAGAAACTTGCTGGCTGGAAGGGGAAGTTTCTGAGCAATGCTGGTAAGCTACAACTCATGGCCTCCACTCTGCAAGGAATCCATGTCTACTTCCTTTCTCTCTTTAAAATCAGAGGCTACATGGTGGACAAACTTGAAAAGATCCAGAGGAATTTTTTCTGTGCAGGATCTGAAGAAAAAAGGAGGATGTCTCTGGTGAATTAGGATACTGTCTGCCTCCCAAAGAGAATAGGCAGCCTGGGGTTAAGGAAAATTGGGCTGATGAATAAAGCCCTTACCACGAAAGTGGCCTAGAAGCTTATAGAAGGAAAGGAAGATTGGTGCAAACTTATGGAAGCCAAGTACCTCCAAGGACACCCCTATAGGAGGATGTTCCAAGATGGAAACCTCCCCAGTGGCTCCAAACTATGGACGAACATATGTAAATGTAGGACCCTTCTCTTTAAAGCTGTTCTCTGGCAAATTGTAAATGGAAGATCCATCAAGTTTTGGAATGACAACTGGATAGAGAACCAACCTAATTTAGGCTACAGTTTCAAACCTCTTATGGATCACCTTAGACCTATCCTGGGTAATAGAGCCTCTAACTATATCACTGGTAGGGATTGGGAGAACATTCCTAATTGGTCAAGGAACAGACCAGATCTGCAACACTCAACCAAGGACCTGATGGAAATTATGACTAAGGTTAGAATCTCAGGACTTGAGGACTCAATTATCTAGGGCCCCACCCAAGCTGGTACTTTCTCTGTCAAATCAGCTTATAATCTACTTCTAAAGGAGGTGGGTAACCCTCAGGACTGGAAGAAGGTGTGGATTCCCCAGCTCACCCAAAAAATTAACTTCTTCTGGTGGACCTTAATGCATGGTAAGGTCCTAACCTAGGATAACCTAATAAAGAGGGGCATCCCCATGGAGAATAGATGTATTCTATGTAAGAAGGAAGAGGAAATAGTGAACCACTTGTTCATCCACTGCGACTATGCCTCCATTTTATGGCAAGGAGTTATAGGCAAGTTAGGTATCCTATGGGCCCTGGATAGAGAAGTGTATCAATTTAATAACTGGAGAGCCCCCTCAAACCACCCCCTTCTCCAACTCCTCTAGCGTATTCTACCCCCCCACATCTGCAGGGCCATTTGGAAGGAGAGGAACAATAGGATTTTCAGAGAGGAGAGTATCAATCTCGACACTTTCCTCCACATTGGAACTAAGCTCTTATGCAAAAATGCCAGGATGGCCAAATGGAAGCTCCCTCCTTACCCTCCTGCTACTTGGGAAGTGAGTTTTGCTGACTGGTGGAACATCCTTGCTAGGTTCTCTAGGTTTGATGATGCTAAAAAGATAGCTAGAAAACCAAACAAATGGGTGGGCCCCCCCAGAGGATGGATTAAATTAAATTTTGATAGGGTGGAAAATAATATGAGCCAAGGTCGGGTTGGCATTCTTAGAGATCATAGAGGTGACTTCCTGCTGGCCTATGTTGGTCCCATCAACAATAGCCTAGTCACCCAGGTGGAAGGAATGGCTCTTCTTTGGGGGATTGAATTTGCAAAACATTTGAATGTCAGGCAGCTAGCTATCGAGGGAGATTCCATGGTGGTGGTTGAGGCTGTCAAAAGTGGTGCTAGTACAGGGTGGTGGGCTAGACCTATCATTAGAGAGAACAGTGAGCTGATGAATAGCTTCCAGAGCACCACCATAACTCACACATATAGGGAAGGGAATTCTGTTACTGACTCAATGGTGACAATGGGCCTAAGGAAAGCTAAACTCAACAATTGGAGGGTGGTTAGTGATTTACCTCTGGTGACTCAGCAAATCACTGGGAGAGAAATGAATATCAAAGTTTATATGTGCCATGATATTTTACTAATTACGAATCCTCACTGGATCACGTGCTAGCATGTCCTGATGATTTTTGCAATTATGGAAAAGAGAACCCATTTTTCCATAAAGAATCATAACTACCCTTTAAATGTGTGGAGTAGACATTGTTTGAATCAAAGGGCTTACTTGGCCAAAGAGGATAGCAAGTGTAAACTTGGTATTATTACTATTAATGGCACCTAGAGATCCATTGGATCTAGTGGTATGGAGCCCATTTCCCAAAAATTTTCCCAAAGCCTACAGTTTAAATTATATTCAAAAAATTTTTGTAAATGCAAAGGGTTTATCAAGTTTTGTAGAGATACTTGGCTGTGTGATTATCAACTTATTCTGGTGAAGGAGGGGCTAAATTTTGAAATGGGAGGCAACACTCTCTGCATTAAGCCTGATAAAATCAATGAGATCTTCTCCTCGGATGCGCTGGTGACTCATTATTGCAAGGAGAGTGGCATTTGGGGCTTCATGGAGAGAATGAAGTGTGGGCATGATGAATGAATATCAAAACAGTTCATGTCATCTTGGAATAACAAAAGTGTCTCTGTTGGCGGCATTCACTTCCAGCTGAATGAGGAGGTGATAGCCAAGGTGACTGGGCTATCTATGAAGGGGAGAAAATACAAGAAAACTAGTCAAACTTCAAACCCAACTAGCCTTAACTAGTTCTTCAAGGATGGTGAGATGATAGTGAAAAAGAAGGGGGAGCTCAACAAGGAGGTACTGCCAGATTTTTGGCCAAAAATTTGCCTCATTGTGATGAAATACTTCACTTTGGAAGGTAAGTTCACTATCTTTTACTATTACCATTTACCATTTCTAAACCAAATGTGGAACAAAGATTTAATATCCATCCCCTTCTTCCTACTACACTCCATTGAAAGCAATATCCTTGAAATTAAGGAGAACCCTGATAAGGAAATGCCTATCCTTCACTAGGGCCTCCTCCTCTACCTTTATGAGTTCCACAAAGCCATTTGTCTGGCACCTCAACCCCCCCAATTATCCAAGAAATGACACAGGAGGATTCCCTAGCCAAGAATGAAAACCCCACCTAGTCCTCCTCGCAGTCCGTCCGTATTACCCAGGAGGCTATTCTTGGCACCAAAGAGGGTAAGAATTAGAAAAAATGTGTCAAAAATCCATTTCTCAGGAAGGATGCCTAGGATGTGTCTTATGTATCTGAATCTGAGGATATGAAAAATAGGAAGGAGGATGATAGTACCCCAGAGATTGACTGTAAGGCCAAAAAAATAAAATTATTGGAAAGCCAGGTCAACCTGGAGGTGGAGTTGAGTGGGTCGGGTAGAAGGAGGTCTAACAGACTGGCCAAAGAGCAATGCAAAACTAAACTACTGGAAATGGTGACTAAAGAGCTTTCCATGTCTAACGAGGACTCCTAGTCCACCGAGTCCATGAATGATTCTTTGAAACACCACATGAGCCCCCCTCATATCCCTGGTCCCGAACCCAAACCTACCATGGAAGCCCCCATCATCTCTACCCTGTCCCTAAGCCCTTCTCACAATCATCTGGAGATGCCCCCTTCCCCTGTTCACAAAACTGAAGCCCTGAAGGATAAAAACAAGCTCAAAGGGACTCTTAAGAGGAGGTTTGAGAAGTTGGACAAGGAGATTTCTGAGATAAAGAATAATGTGTAGGAGTGTTGCCCCACTTTTTATCCTATTCTTATGATGCCAAAGTGGTAGTCTTGATGTTGCAAGTCAGGTCTGGTCATGTTAATGTCTAGGTCTAGATTTCCTCTAAGATAGGAAAATCTTTTCTGGGTTTCCCTTCAATTTGCCTTCATGTTTTAGCCGGGATGGTTGTTTTAAGGTCTCATTGTTTGGGTAGGTTGTAGCTCCCAATCTGGCAAAGATTATGGTGTTTCAATTGATGTTCTTTTCAAAGCAGGATGATGCTTGAAAGCCGTGATCTACAGATATTTACAAGAAATCAGAGAGAAGATTCCTCATATGAATGTTGTAATAACAGAAACTGACAATGAATTATTTAGAGTTCCACTTCATAGTAACCATGCTAAAGGAGTCCCAAGAGTGTTCTTAGAAGATTGCAGAATGGCAAGGATGTTAAGGATTTCATTTTTGGTACTTGGGATTTCCCACTAATTAACCTTGAAGCAAGTTTATAGCCATATGAAAGCAAGGGAGATGCTCTACTTGTACTCAGTCGCATGATCGCAAGAGGTTAAAAATAGCTATGCGATCATGCGAAATGGAAGCCCGGGCAGGTAAGAAAAATCAAAGATAGGAAAGATTAAATAAACACAACATGCTGGATCCACATGCACCAATCATGCGACAAGGAAGAAAATTGTGGCTGTCACATGATCGCATAAACCGAATATGAGCCATGCGATCATGTGGAAAATAAAAAAAGGCAGATTAGTGGGCCCTATTTCTCAGCGGGGCTTGAGTCATGACATAGCGAGAATCCACGTGCGCCTATCCTAGAGCGGTCGCATGATCGCATAGATTAAAATATTGCTATGCAATCATGTGACAATGTAAGTCACCGAAGAAGCCTGTTTGTGATTATAACATTTTTGAGATGATTGATCAACGGTTATCACTTTTCCTCCAAATTGTTGAAGATTCTTTGCAGGGAAATGGGATTGTGACACATGCTAGGCTGGGAATCCATGTGCACCAATCATAGAGCGGTCACTGGATCGCATGGAATAAAATAATACCTTGCGATCATGAGACAATGGGAACTCGAGCCGATGAATATGCTCTGCTAGGACCCACATATGCCAACAGCGCAAATGTGACAACATTGACCGGGCAAGTGAAATTTTTAAGTTTTTTTGATATTATATCAAGCACCAATAACAGAGTGGTCGCATGATCGCATAGATTAAAAAAGTGTTATGCGATCATGCAAAAAGGTTAAAGGAGTGGGGCCCACATAGGTTAAGGGATCAGATGATGTAAAGCCTTATAGTAGGTGTGTGGTCGCTTGATCACATAAATAAAATAACATCCATGCGATCATGCGAAAACATGAGTCCATGACATGTTTTATAAACTCCACTTTGGCATAAAGAAACAAATATAGGGAGACTTAGCATAGCGGTTCCATGTCATGAAGGAGATATATGTTGACTCCCAAGCTAGTATGACATGTTACCAGCAGATCAGGCCACTGTGATCGTAAAAGGGAAATAGAGTATAAATTCGGTGATGTAAAAGGTTATTGCATGAATTTCAAGTTTAGGCACAGGCATACTTTTATTTTTGGCAACACATAATATAATAGATGAGGGAACATGATATTTAGGGGAGGCTTGCAATTATATGTCGAGTAGTTTTCTATTAAAGTTAGATCATGTTGATCTAACAAAGGACTATTCAGTTCTTCTTAAAGAAGCTAGAGAAGATGAAGGGAGAGAGTTAAATTGATTCATATCCATCATTTTTTTTTTTCGTAGAGGCTTGTTCTCTACCTTTTTGTATTCAAGTAATTGGAAGGTCATTACTTCCTATGAGCATTGTATGTTGTGAACTCTATATATACTGTCAAAGAGCTCAATGTAGAGGGTCGGAAAACTTGTCAATGAAGAGGTGTGATTCTATTTACAAAGCTGAATTCCTATTTGTTGTTCCATTTTCATAGTTTATTTGCATGATGAATGGAAAGAACAGTTATAAGTGAAACTACTTTTTCTTATTGAATGCCATTTCATGTCATAAATTGTGGTGTGATCAATTCTAGTTGGTCTTTCATTTGTAATTCTTCCTCTGTTCACTCTTTATTTTAGTTGCATCTTTGAATGGAAAGTACACTTATATTCTGAGACTGTAATTTCTTCCTGAATTCTATTTCATGCTAAGTGGTTGCAGTATTGGTGATTCTATTTACCTTTCATTGTATAGGTCTGCTTCTATTCATCAAGTAGAATATGCATTTCATAAAAGGGTAGAATAGAATTAGTTTAAGTGTTTAAAATCATGTGATGATCTATAATCAGCATTCTATTAAGGGTTGTAGATTATCTCCATCTTATCCTTGCCTGAACTACTCATGCCTACAAGTAGTTTGGTTACAATTTCATTGCTCAGTGTATTTGATGATTAATAAAAACATATTCATTGCATATCATACACAATCAGGGAGTTGTACCTGTCAATTCAGAGGGCAGTGATAGAAGACTTACACTGACCCATTTGTTGGTGGACATCCTTTTGTTCTCTCACCTTGGGTGTATAGAGAGTCAAAGATTGAAAATCTTAAGAGAGGAAAAACTATTAACCAACAAGGAGCTGATGAACCAATGCAGGCTAACCAATAAATAGCCAATGAATAGCTTCCAGAGCACCACCATAACTCACACGTACAGGGAAGGGAATTATGTTGTTGACTCAATGTCGACAATGGGCCTAAGGAAAGCTAAACTCAACAATTGGAGGGTGGTTAGTGATTTACCTCCGCTGACTCAGCAAATCAATGGGGGAGAAATGAATATCAAATTTTAAATGTGCCATGATATTTTATTCATTACGAATCCTCACTGGATCATGTGCTGGCATGTCCCGATGATTTTTGTGATTATGGAAAAGAGAACCCATTTTTCCATAAAGAATCATAATTACCCTTTAAATGTGTGGAGTAGACATTGTCTGAATCAAAGGGCTTACTTGGCCAAAGAGGATAGCAAGTGTATCCTTGGTATTATTACTATTAATGGCACCTGGAGATCCGTTGGATCTAGTGGTATGGAGCCCATTTCCCAAAAATTTTCCCAAAGCTTGTAGTTTAAGTTATATTCAAAAAATTTTTGTAAATGAAAAGGGTTTATCAAGTTTTGCAGAGATACTCGGCTCTGTGATTATCAACTTATTCTAGTGAAGGAGGGGCTAAATTTTGAAATGGGAGGCAACACTCTCTAGATTGAGCTTGATAAAATCAATGAGATCTTCTCCTCGGATGTGCTGGTGACTCATTATTGTGAGGAGAGCGGCATTTGGGGCTTCATGGAGAGAATGAAGTGTGGGCATAATGAATGAATATCCAAACAGTTCATGTCATCTTGGAATAACAAAAGTGTCTCTTTTGGCGGCATTCACTTCCAGCTGAATGAGGAGGTGATAGCTAAGGCGACTGGGCTATCTATGAAGGGGAGAAAATACAAGAAAACTAGTCAAACTCCAGACCCAACTAGCCTTAACTAGTTCTTCAAGGATGGTGAGATGATGGTGAAAAAGAAGGGGGAGTTCAACAGGGAGGTGCTGTCAGATTTTTGGCTGAAAATTTGCCTCATTGTGATGAAATACTTCACTTTGGAAGGTAAGTTCACTATCTTTTACTATTACCATTTACCATTTCTAAACCACATGTATTACAAAGATTTAATATCCATCCCCTTCTTCCTATTGCACTCCATTGAAAGAAATATCCTTGACATTAAGGAGAACCCTGATAAGGAAATGCCTATCCTTCACTAGGGCCTCCTCCTCTCCCTTTATTAGTTCCACAAAGCCATTTGTCTAGCACCTCAGCCCTGCCCAGTTATCCAGGAAATGACACAGGAGGATTCCCTAGCCAAGAATGAAAACCCCACCTAGTCCTCCTCCCAGTCCGTCTGTATTACCCAGGAGGCTATTCCTGTCACCAAAGAGGGTAAGAATCAGAAAAAATGTGTCAAAAATCCATTTATCAGGAAGGATGCCTAGGATGTGTCTTATGTATCCAAGTTTGAGGATATGAAAAATAGAAAGGAGGATGATAGTACCTCAGAGATCAACTGTAAGGCCAAAAATAGAAAATTATTGGAAAGCTAGGTGGACTTGAGTGGGTTGGGTAGAAGGAGGTCTAACAGACTGGCCAAAGAGCAATGCAAAGCTAAACTGGTAGAAATGTTGACTAAAGTGCTTTCCATGTCTGAAAAAGACTCCTAGTCCATCGAGTCCATGAATGATTCTTTGAAAGACCACACGAGCCCCCCTCATATCCCTGGTCCCAAACCCAAACCTACCATGGAAGCCCCCATCATCTCTACCACATCCCTAAGCCCTGCTCACAATCCTCTAGAGATGCCCCCTTCCCCTGTTCACAAAATTGAAGCCTTGGAGGATAAAAACAAGTTCAAATGGACTCTTAAGAGGAGGTTTGAGAAGTTGGACAAGGAGATTTCTGAGATAAAGAATAATGTGCAAGAGCTGATGAACCAATGCAGGCTAACCAATAAATTTGGTTTGAAAATTATGCACACTTTGGCGATGAATCTTTGTCATTTGCAGGATAAGCTAGCGGGTGGCACTCTGGAATTGAACGAGGACAACAAGTACCTCCTCTTGTTCTTGCAGGAAGAATGGGTGACTACTCTATGGTCTAAGTAGTTGGGTGGAAATAATTAGTTCAGTTCCTATGTGTTGGTTAATTTTGGAAGGGTTCAGCCCTAGGTCCCCCTGTTTTGTGAATGGGGTTTTTATTAGCTTGTATTGCTCTTTGGTTAGCCCTATGTGGGTTTTTACTGATACTTTACTTGATACTTTACTTGATACTGCTAGTACTAGATACTCTGGTTTAATTCTTATGTTTAGTAAGGTGAGTTTTGTTTTTGATAGAGGCAGATTTAGAATTGCTGAACACTGTTATTCTGTTACTGCTACTTGACTGGTTACATTAATATCCTATTAATGTGCTACTAGTCCTCTATTCCACGAGCCAACACCCTTCTGCTACTTTTATCTATTAAAAACAATCAGTGAAGATATTAATCTATTCTAATGTATTGTAATAATGTCAAGATAGTTATTGATTCTTTGGTACCACATAATAGTGAGGCTTCCACATAATAGTGAGGCTTCCACATAAAATTCATCTTAAGAACAACCTAAAGAAGAAATTCCTAGTGCAAGTATGACCTCCCAAGATAACAAAAAAGAGAAAAAAAAATAGTACCCCACTAGTTCAAATGGTAATGACGCTATTTCATCTACATAAAAAAAAAAAGGAAAAGAGAAAGTATCCCTCGTAACTTTAAATTAGGATAATTCAAAATCCTCTAGTGTTAGTGTTTCTAATCAAGGTGACAAAGAACTAAAATGTTCAAAGCTTAAATAAGAAAAGGAAAAGGAAATACATGTTCAAAATATGGATACATTAAGAATGGAACTAAATTTTTATGATGCTTCAGATTTTCATTTCCTAATTTTTTAAAAATAATGATCGATCTTTGACTAATGTGAGATCGATTTGTGATCACAAAATAACCCAGATGTGTGTTTGACAGATGGGAACACATCAGGACAAAGATAAGCTAAAAGACAAGACCAACATACCTGTAAATAGGAGATTGTCAAGTAGAGGAGAAACATCAAATTGATAAATCTGATCAAATCACTAGAAATCATAATCAAAGATGAAAAATGATAAGATAACCATCAAGCAGTGAAGATATGCCCCAATTTTACTAGGTTTGACTAAGAAAGATATAGGATAAAAATGAAGTCAAACCTCAGAGAGATGAAGTGAATGAAAAACTAGAAGGTTGAAAGTGTAATACCCCAAAAATGGGGTATAGGTTCATTAACCTCCTACATCTTCAATTTGAATGAAATCAACATCAAAGTCCTTACCTAAGGCACATCTGCACATTATCGAATCCTAATTGATTATCCTAATTCTGCATCGGGGAATATTCCTAGCAATATTCCTATTTATCCTAATTATCTTTAATTTAATAATTATTTGGCGATAAATCCTATTTATCCTAAAGTTTGATTAATTGAATATTCTGAATATTTAATTAATTAGATTTAATACTACCACTTAATTATTTAATTGAATTTAAGTAAATTATTCCTAAATTGTATTATTATATTTTGACAATAAATCTAAAAATCTTATGACTAATTAATTAAATTCTTATTTAATTAATTAATGTCAGTTGTCAATTTTTAATAATATAGTTTTTGAATAAAAGTTTGATTTAATAATTGATTAACCCATAAATCAGTTTTTTTAATTCAAAATCAGTTAATTGGACAATAAATCACTTTATTTATTAAATTAATTCATATTAAATCATGCACAATCACAAAAGTAGTAAACTTTAAAACAATTGCTAATTTCAATTTGTAAACTTTCTAGAACTCAACATCTGATGATGAGTTGAAAAAGAGAATTAAAGCTCTATTTTGAGATAAAAACTATTTTTGCATGATTTTATGAATTAAATATTCTTAATTTCTTGTTAACTCAAAAATCAACCTGAGTTTATCAAGAGTGATTTATGGCTTTTCTCAGTGCATCCTCAAGCCCTAGATTTCTTTAAAATCAAGGCTCAGCTCTTCACAATCAAGACCTCAAAATTTGCATCAAATGTCATAGCTCTCTAAATCGCTCAAGCTTTCAATCAACATCTCTCAAATTTGCACAATTACTCTAGCAAATTGACATCTAAAGTATCAAGCACTTGTGAAAGGAGAATTTGTGAGATCATTCATAATTTTCATAGTTTTTACATACTTTTTCATATCATTTAGCATATCATTGTTAGATACTTTTACATATCACTTTCATACATTCTAGATCAATTTCATACATTCTAGCTTAGATTCATATAGTTTTTCATCCTATTGCATCTAAAATACAAAAAAATTTAGATTAATTAGCATTCATATTTCATTTCTTTCATCATTTTAAATCCTTCGTTTAGGTTTTTCATTGTCACTGATCTCGATTCCAATCTGAGAACATCATACTCGCACCTACTAGAAGGCAGTAAATCGCTTGGTTAGCATAGTTTCAATTACTTACAAATTTTGGATTTTTTTGCTAACCTCTAATGTTTTACTGAAGTGTTGTGTCTACAGCTAGGTCCAAGATTCACACACACATTTTTGGTGACCACCGTGGGGCAACCCACCTTTACATGCTGGTTTTTGGTTTTTTTTTGGAGCTAACTCCTTTGTGCAAATTTACTTGGAGACTAAAACCCTAAATTTTCAAAGATTTAATTTTATCTCCCAAACAGCTTAGATTTTTGGTTTGAAATGTTTTTTGAATCTTGGAGGCATATCAAGGAATCTTTTTTTAAAAATTCAAAATTTTCTGAGATGTTTTGAATTTTTAATAATTTTTTCTTTATTTTTTATAAATAATTCATTTTTGGCTCAAATCATCATATTTTTTTGAAATTTTTACATTTTCAGAAATATCTTTAAATTGTATAGGGGGTCCATTCTTTGTGTTTTAAATTTGGATGCAATATAATAGCTCAAATAGTCAATTTACAAAAACTAGTCTATTTTAGTAAAGGGGTCTCTAGAGTAGAAATGAAGAGATTTTTCTAAAATTTTTAAATTTTTGGAAATCTCTCTATTTTTTAGTAGGGGTCTTTATTTTGAACTTATATTTTTATGGCTGAAATCATATCAAAAAAACTAGATCTTGTTGACTACGTCAAGTGCAAAAAAAAAATTAAAATTTTGTGATGTGTATGCACTTATTTTTCATATGATTCAATGCATGATATGAGTTTTCATTTGGATTATTTTCTAGTTATTATTGCTCCTAACAATTGGTTTTCAGATCTAACCCTACGGTTTGGATAAGTTGAATATACCTTGCATATCTTGTTTGCTTGTTTGCTTGTTGGAGAGTTCATGGCTTGCTTGCATGGAAAAACTCAACAAAAATTGCTAAAATAGGTAAAATATACTAAGTGCATTGCAAGGAACTCATGTATTCTATTACTTCTGATAAAACTTCATTTTGGGACATAAAACAAACTCTCTTGTGTCAAGCTTGAATGCCTTTACAACTTTCATAATTCACACTTCAATTTTGGGCTCTAAAACGAACATAGATTTTCTTTTTGCATATCTGTTACACATAGTAAATAGGCCCTATGAACACTATTTGTGGTTCTTGAGAGAGTGGGTTTCTAATGAAGCTCTTCTCAATGAGAGAACCCCTTGTAGGTAGGGAAGGTTACTGAGGGCATCTCACATTCTACTAGATTTGTGCATCTTCAACTTTGATTGATACATTCTCTCTCAGAAGGGGTTGATAGATCATAAACGGTTGATGTCATAGATCTTTGTGAGATAATCTTAGTCTTAGCATGTCAGATTAATCTGTTTGCTTTGTCTTGGTGAAGTGAAGAGGTTAGGGGATTATGCTCTACTTTCTTTTTGGATAGTACTGGAAACCCAGATCCTTGAATCCAATCTAGTCCCCATGTGGTATATTTTGTGAGTCACCTTTAGAGAGGGTTAACCCTAGTGGACATTCCCTTAATTGGGTCAACCACGTGGATGGAACCTCAAGCGGTAATAGCCAATTTCACTCTGGTAGCAAAAATTGCTATATAAATGTCCTTGTGGAGGAAATCTTCACAGGTGTGGTCTCTTGTTGGGTTGTCAGATCTCCCTAGTAGCTCCTAATTGATTTAATTCTAGGACTATGTCAAAACCCCGATGTGCCTAGATTGGAGTTCACCCTCTTGAGATCACAAAATTTACAGAGTTAGACCATTACTACAAACCCTAGTGAGGCCAATTTTTTTCATTTTCTAGGAATATGTGCATCATTGAAAAACTTTTTGGAACATACACAAGTAGTATTTCTAGGGATTAGCACAATAAGTCACTATTTCTTGTTCATGTGCAAGGTTGGTTTTTCCCTTGTTCATTATTTTCAGATGATTGCTTGCTATTCTGCATGCTTGATATCTACTTGGTTACTTGAGACAAACTTTTACATAGATCTTCAAAAACTGGATAGAAAAATTTGCAAACAATCTGATACTGAAAAACTAAAAAATTGCAAATCTGAAGTAAAAATCCTTTCTGGTGTCAAAAGTCATCCAAAAATTTCAAAAATCATATAAAGCCAAAGTCAAAGTTGTCAGAGATTGGTCAAATTTGTCAGAAATCCAGTTTTACAGCCAAATCCCAAATTCTGTCAAAATAGCGAACTGAATCTTGTCATTTCTCGTCATCCTTGGTCAGTTTGGGTCAAATCTCAGGTGCTATGACATGTTGCTCAACATCCAAATGAACTTAAATGGTATCAATTTTCACAAAATGACTCTTGGTCTTCATTCTTCCACATCTCTCATGTCTTCCTAGTTGCTCATTTCCATCCTTTCTCTTATTCCTAAACTCTTCACATCTTCTTGATTCTCTTCCTCTTTTTATCTAGTCTATTTTCTTCTATTCATCTCTTCTATCACTTCCATGCTTGATTCCTCCTCCATCAATTCAAGGAGTCAATCAACAAATGCTAAATCAATCTATTTCAGGGAGTCCTAAAACTCCTAACATGTCTCAAAGAATCAGTACACATGAGGAAGAAACTCTAATCACCGCTATGATGAAATAGATGCATGCTATGAAAGTCAAGCTTAACAAACTTGAGAAAGAAAAGGAACCTAAAGATTTCTCCATGGAAGCTCTATGCCCTTTTCCATTTGATAAAGACTTGTACATGTCACCATGCCCTTGGACAGAATGTGAGAAATGTGACAACCCTTATGATACCTCTTCCATTGAGAGTGACACATCCATATTTGGAGACTATGATGACTATGATGATGGACAATATAATGATACATATGACACCTCTATTCCCAAGAGTCCTCATCTTGTGTTCATGCTTACTAAAAATGGGACATCACATTGGATAGATCGTGATGGAGATCCATAAGTTTCTGATTTTGAAAGAGACTTTGATGATCTTTGTTCACAATACCTAGATGATCCATCTATTTCACTGGAAGAAGATAAAGCTTTCCACATTGACTATAAATGTCAATACTATAAGGATCTCTCCTCTAAGAATTCTCATGCTGAAAATAAAGATTACACTCTCAAGAAAGATCATGTTAGTGCTGAACCTTTGTCTTGTGATAGTTCCCTTCCATCCCCTACTTCCTCCAATACCCATACATTTCCTAAAGCTTCCAAGCCTATCAAATCTTTCACAAGTCCTTCATCCACCAAAGGTCCTAATAATTTTCATGTGGTTTCCTATAGTTATCCTCAAGGGCTGCCTCTTAAAGATACTCAAGCTAACCTTCACTTGGCTGCAAATACTTTCAATAATGCTAAACCTAAAGAGCCTAATCCTTTATACACTATAATTCCTACTTCATCTAGTCCTTCATCATCTCTTCCAATGTCTTCCATAGAATTGCAACATGATACCTTGTCCTTAGAAGTGCCTCCATGTCAAGAGGACTCTAAAAATGATAAAGAAAAGAACATAAAGAAAGATCAAGATCAAGAAACCTCCATGTCATCTAATCCTTTTCATGATGTCTCTTATCCATTCCATGGTTCTTTTGATTCTGCACACCCTTTCTCATGCATTCCATCATGTCTTAAGTCTTCTCCTAAGCAAGATCATGATACTACTTACACTGAAAATCAAAATAACCTTACTACACTTGCACTTTCCAAAGATGATACTTCCATTTAGGTTGGTAAAAATGGTGTTGTTACTTCCAATGTTAAACCTATTGAACATCAAGAAAAAAATTATGCACTTATTCTATCCAAAGATCCTTGTCAGGATCAAAGTCTTCCATCTTCTTATTCTACCACTCCATGTTCATTTCGACTTTCTACTCTTCCTAAGTCTTTGCAAGCTTTGAAAAATCCTATCAAAGAAGGTGCTCATATTCAAGATGTCCACAATCCTATTGAAAATCTTAATGCTCACTCTAAAGATATTGATGTCCTTGGTTTTCATGTAAATGTTGATGAACTTGTTGATTATCCTTTTGCATTTTCCACTTCCATCCTTGGACCTCTTCCACCAATACTAAGAGCTTCATGTCTTTCTTCCATCTTGGGCCCTTATGTCCCTTCACTTTCCCCTCCTAACTCTCCTAATTCACCATCCATCTTGGGTCCTTACATCCCTTCATTTCCCATCTTTCCTCAAGATCAACATAGATGCACACCCTTGAATCCTTTTCATCCACCCACCCATCTAAACCAGTCATATCCTCCTTCTTCCACAAGTCCCAAGTCTTTTGGAAGTAACTTGAATGTTCAATATAAGAAAAAGAAGCAATACAAGAATCCATCAAAAAGAGAAGATCACCATGTCTCCTCTAATCGACATGGAGGCATAAAGTCAAAAGAGATATCTAAGAAAAAAACTATGAGACAAGTATGGATTCCAAAATCCATCATTAAAAATATTCTCTCTAGATCATCAAAAAGAAATGAAAAGCCTATGGCTATATGGATTTGAAAGTCTTTCTTGAAAGAGTCTAGTGTTGAGCAAAAAGTAAAGTTGACATTCAAGCTTCCAAAGACTTCCACTTCATCTTCTTCCAAAAATATTCTTCCATTCCATGTGCCTAAACCACAACCTCTGCTATCCATTCACCATATTCCTTCACATCTTCCTTCATTCATATTTCCTCCATGTCTCGCCACCCTTCAAGGTGTGTATTGATGTTGATCTTTTCTTCCTTTCCATTTACCCTTTCACAATCCTTCCATTCATTATCCTTCTACCTTCTATCCTTTTTCCTCATTTTCCTATTCCTCCTATCTTCCAACCTCACTCACTTTACATAAAACCTTATCCTCCATTTTTCTCTTCCATGTCCCTCTCCCTATCAACATCTTTTAGCATATCATTTTTAATCCTTGGAATATCATGATTTATCCTTTCAAGGAGCATTATCTAAAGAGCTTGCTTTCTTCCAAAAAAATAAAAATAATTTGAAAATGTGCCATGGTGAAAACCTAGAAATAGGTGCCTTGGTAGCAAAAGTAAAGAGAAATAAATTCATCCAATGGTGAAAACCACTTCCTTGTGGCACCTTGGATAAGTATCGTGATGAAAACTTGGCAATCAGGCATCATGCGTAGTTCTTCTACATATTTCATCTATTTCATCTTCTCTCTTTGATCTTGACAATGTTGATCTATACACGAACATTTGGCTATCTTGTGAGCTATCTTATGATGATTTTGCTTTCATCCCCTTCCTGTTTAGCATTCATATTTATTTTTCTCCATTCATTATAGCCTTTCGCTATCCTTTTCCCCTTTGGTCTTGATCTAATAAAAAATAAAGAGTAAAAAACAATGCTATGAAGCCTCTTGACATGTCTACTCCTTTGGACTGCATCCTTTACTTCTTTGGCATTATGATTTTGTGACTTATCCGATGTTGGCATTTCATTTCTTGTCCAAATGTGCTTTACATGACAATTTTTCCCTAGTTTGGGTACCCTTGAGGAGTTTTCCCTTGAGAATTTCTTCCCTTCATTCTCCTTCATTCTCTTGTCTTCCATCTCTTCCACCAGCTTGCCAATCCCTCTTGTTCTCCACCTTGCTAGACATTGGGACTATAGGATGTGATCTTATTTGGGAGTTTGATGCCCATTATGTCTGGGGGCATCCTTTGTACATACTGATTGGTAATACCTATTGAGGTTGAAATCCCATCACTAAGAATCAGAATGCATGGTCTAGCAACTGATGATGACTAAAAAGCATCTAGGTTGCAGGAACTTGAACTACTAGATGAGCGCAAACAAGTAGCATATGATCATCTCAGAGTGTATCAGAAGAGAATGTCTAGAGGCTACAATAAGAAAGTCAGACATAGGGAATTTCAGGTTGGCAATCTAGTCTTGAGAGAGAATCTTAAAAATCAATCACATAGAGAGCGCAAGGGGAAGTTTGAACCCAACTAGCTGGGTCCCTTTGTAATCATTACTACTTTTGGCTCTGGTACCTATCAACTCTCAATGACTAAAGGAGAACAGCTCCAAGAACCAATCAACATTCTCCATCTGAAGAAATTCTATGCTTAAGGCATTTAGTGTATGGTAAAATATCCTGAAAAAATAAACATCTTGGTGAAAACCTAGCAACAGGCACCTTGATGATTCACAAAAAAAAGTAAAAAATATCAAAAGTACAAAAAAAATTGGAAAAAAGAAAAATACAAAAAAAGAAGAAAAAGAAAAAGTGCCTTGGTGAAAACCTCGAAATAGGCACCTTGGTAGCAAAAATAAAATCTCCACCAAGATGGTGAAAACTTGGCAAATGGGCACCACTTGTTCAAAATGCTCCATTTATCAGTGCAATCTTGGTCTTTCCCAGCTTTCAGTCTTCTTTAGTCTATATATATCCTTGTTTCAATAAGTCAGTCTATACGCCAATCAGCGCAAGCGTCTATATCCTATCAATGTTCAAAACTTGGGGCAATCAATGTCATATCCTATGGTCTCCAGTATACTTTAGATGTATCATATCCAGTCAGAGTCCTTTGAAGCTTCATCTGAGTTAGTCAGTCAATCTCATCTCCAGAAAGGACTTTGCATCTACAACAACGTAATCAAACATCAAACACAAACTGAAAACAATCTATTATTTTTACATGCTTTTATCTCCTTGTATGCTTACTGATTCGCATTGAGATTTTTGCATATTGTGTCTCTTTGAGCTCTTCAATGATGTCCTTTATAGGATTTAAAGAGTGATGACTCAAGGCATAATCTTTTCTTTGTCTTCTATTTGTATGTGAAAATCTAGCAACTTTGAAAATTCTAGATTGAAATGGTGTCCATTTGTAAGAGCCTCTATCTCGAATTAGATTTCCATGAGTACCTTGACCATTGATCCCTAGAAAATTCTAGGAAGTTTTCAATCTAACTATTGTCTTTTTTGAGTGAGTTCTTTCTCCTATTGTGAAATGCAATCTTAAAGGGTCACTACGGGTAATTCACACTAGACTTAGAATGATCTCTTGACTATTTGATGTGTTTGAATGCAAGGCATATTTAGGTCATCACGATGTTTATGTTCTGATGCTTATACAAATTGCTATATCAAAATGGAAATGATATTCAGGTCATCCTAGTGTTTGTGCCTTGGTGCTTATATCTAATCTGACATTCCAAAAATAAAATCAATATTCATATGTCCATGGTTGCCTAGCCAGTGGGTGTTGTATTGATTCTTGAGCATACAAATCAATTTCCATATGTTTATAGTTTCATAACTAGTGGGAATTGTATTGATTTATTCAATTACCTAAAAGTTCAATGATGACAAAAAATCAACACATGATCAGTGACTAGGTCCTAGGTCTTAGGTTTGCATTTCATTCTGCATCTTTGTATTTTTGCACTTTGCATGATCTCACAAATTGCTTGAACACTTAAACGATTCTTCAAAAACAAAAATGCTAGACATCTTAATGCATGGGCTGAATCTCATATGAAGGTTCCTCCAACAAAATAGCAAGTGGAATCCTTTTTCAGGATCAAAATCAAAATCTGAGATCATTTATATTGTAAACTGCTTGCATAATCGACCTTCAATCATCACAAAAATCTAGAATTCAACTTAACTGATTATCTTACATCAAACTATCAAAATTTCAATTTGGTCACCCATGATCAATTCATGGTCAAATCTAGTCAAACTTGGTCTCTAGGACCTCCAAACGATGCAGAAAATGTTCTTGGATGTGCACAACCACTTCTCAAATCAATTAACATGCTTCTAAACTACAACGCTAACTTTTCTTGTCAGATTTCAATTTTTATCCCGAAGGGGGCATGGTATTGCACATCATTCAAAGTCTGTAACTCTAAATCTGTAATAAAATCTTTCCTCAGTAATCAAGACAACAACCACGTCTAGTTGTTGATTCATCAAAAGACCTCATCACTTGGGGCAAATCTATCATTGCTTGGGGAATATCAGATTCATCAATCTGGTATCCTAAATCTATCTTGTAAACTGTATCAACTTTTTGTAAACATCAGTTCATTAGTGTTATTAACTTGGTTCTTCGTAACTAATGGGTTCAAGATGTGATACCAATATGATTCACACAAGGACATTGAGGTCTGGAATCGGTCACTCACTTCTTCGCAATCATAAGGTTCAGAATCGGGCATTTTGGCAGTTTTTCGTAATCATCGGTTCATTATTGATATAGCTAGCATCATCTTGATTCCTGGTCATTCTGGACCTAGGTCGGTATCTCTTTTTCCAATCTTTCAATCAGTTTCTATCTCGGAATAAGTTAATCTTTCAAATCTTTCGAATCAATTTCATACACATATCAAACACAGATTATTCTCTGAACCACTGCGCTTCGCATAGTGATTCAAAGAGGGGCAAAATGTAATACCCCAAAAATGGGCTATAGGTTCATTAACCTCCTACATCTTCAATTTGAATGAAATTGACATCAAAGTCCTTACCTAAGGCACATCTGCACATTATTAAACGCTAATTGATTATCCTAATTCTGCATCGGGGAATATTCCTAGCAATATTCCTATTTATCCTATTTATCTTTAATTTAATAATTATTTGGTGATAAATCCTATTTATCCTAAAGTTTGATTAATTGAATATTTTGAATATTTAATTAATTAGATTTAATACTACCACTTAATTATTTAATTGAATTTAAGTAAATTATTCCTAAATTATATTATTATATTTTGACAATAAATCTAAAAATCTTATGACTAATTAATTAAATTCTTATTTAATTAATTAATGTTAGTTGTTAATTTTTAAAATATAGTTTTTGAATAAAAGTTTGATTTAATAATTGATTAACCCATAAATCAATTGTTTTGATTCAAAATCAGTTAAGTGGAAAATAAATCACTTTATTTATTAAATTAATTCATATTAAATCATGCACAATCACAAAAGTAGTAAACTTTAAAACAATTGCTAATTTCAATTTGTAAACTTTCTAAAACTCAACATCTGATGACGAGTTGAAAAAGAGAACTAAAGCTCTATTTTGAGATAAAAACTGCTTTTGCATGATTTTATGAATTAAATAATCTTAATTTCTTGTTAACTCAAAAATCAACCTGAGTTTATCAAGAGTGATTTATGGCTTTTCTCAATGCATCCTTAAGCCCTGGATTTCTATAAAATCAAGGCTTAGCTCTTCACAATCAAGACCTCAAAATTTGCATCAAATCTCATAGCTCTCTAAATCACTCAAGCTTTCAATCAATATCTCTCGAATTTGCACCATTACTCTAGCGAATTGACATCTAAAGAATCAAGCACTTCTGACAGGCGAATTTGTGAGATCATTCACAATTTTCATAGTTTTTGCATAGTTTCTCATATCATTTAGCATATCATTGTTAGATACTTTTACATATCAATTTCATACATTATAGGTTAGATTCATACAGTTTTTCATCCTATTGCATCTAAAATACAAAAAATAATAGATTAATTAGCATTCATATTTCATTGCTTTCATCATTTTAAATCTTTCGTTTAGGTGTTGCATTGTCATTGATCTCGATTCCAATCTGAGAACATCATACTCGCACCTACTAGAAGGTAGTAAATGACTTGGTTAGCATAGTTTCAATTACTTACAGATTTTGGGTTTTTTTGCTAACCTCTAATGTTTTACTAAAGTGTTGTGTCTACAGCTAGGTACAAAATTCACACACATAGAAAGAGATGGGGATAAATAAATGAAGATGCCCCAGTGAAGATCAGATTTTGATTTCGATCCTGAAAATGGATCTAGGACGTACAAATTAGCCAAGGGTGCAATTTTCATGAAATTCTGAGATGTTTTGAAAATTGGTCAAAAAATTAAAATGCTATAAAAGGGGGTGAAAAGGTCATTTTCAAATTTATTTGTCTTTTGTGATTCCAAGAACTTTGAGAGCTCAGAGAGAGAAAATGGCCTAGCAAGTAGTGATTCCAGTACATAGACATCGATCCGAGCACAGTCGGTTGCACAACCGACCTCCTCAGTATGGTGCCTCGGTAAGTTTTTAAAAAAACTCACCCTTTGAGTCATTAATGAGCTATTTATTGCATTTAAAACATATTTTTAATTGTTTTGGAATATTTCAAATTGCACTTGTCTGAAACTTCGTATGATACTTATAAACTATCTAACCCCTTTGATACTATTTATCGTGCGATAGTTCATGGGTACACAAAGTATCACATAGGTGTTTAATCCAATACCATACAATACTGGATGAAACATCATGTGATCCCATGCAAACTATCATACTCGAAAATATTATCACACTATTATTGAGAAAAGTATCGCATGATACTTGATAAAAAAAATAGTATCGCACTAGTGTAATAGGAAATATCGCATGTTTTAAATTTTGAGCAATATGACATGGGCCTAGACAATTTTTGCAATGAAGATTATTGTACTGATTTTAGACATCCATCATGATATGTTCTAACATTTGGTTTGGGGTTATGGCTTGTAGGAGAACTTTCCACTGCTCCTTATTAGAGCACTGAGAGTGACAGGGCTACAGTGCGTCAGAGATCTCGATACTCCTAGATGAGATGACTTGATCACTATGGGATTTGGTTTCTTACTAGATATGCCCCATATCTGGGTAGATCATAGGCTACTAATGACATTGGCTAAGAGGTGGCACAGTGAGCACAACACCTTCCATCTACCTACTAGAGAGGTGATGATCACCCTAGAGGACATCTATCGAATCCTCCGGGTATCTAGGCATGGTGATCTAGTGAGTATAATCATGTTGTTAAATGTGCATAGATGTAAATTTTTCATATGATAGAAACTAACATGATTTTCTCATGATGCAGGTATACTATGATCAGGATCCGACAGAGGGACAACAAGCCATCCAGGACATGTTCCAAGATGTCACAATCATTGATAGACACCTCAGTTGGTACCAACTAATGGAGGAGTTTGGTCAAGATTTTCCTGTTCCATGCATAGTGTGCTCGATAGTAGCATAGGAACTGATCACAGATAGGAGCCAGAGAGGGTTCCCATTGGGCTGGGGCAGATTGGTTGCTGACTTGATAGCACACCCTTGACAGATGGCATGGGGCCCAACCATCCTAGTAGATATATACCATGAGTTACATGAGATAGTCTATAGGGACAAAAAGATAGGGGTATATAGTGTTGTGTTAGCATAGCTATGGGCATGGGAGAACATCACAATTGTGTGCCCACATGTGCAGCCTAGGGAGTGGAGATGCCCCTACATATATAGGTACACAAGATTCATTTCATAGCCCCATAGCAGAGATTTGACATACTATAGGAGGCTATTGGACGAGCTCACATCATTTGAGTGGAGACCATACAGGGCCTGTGAGCTTTGGAGTGATCGAGAGCAGGAGCTGAGATACATGCTATGTATTCGGTCTCTATTAGGCTGCCACTCTAAGATTATGGAGAGATTCATGATCAGTCAAGTCTAGAGATAGTTTTGATGGCAACAAAGGGTGCCTACAGAGACCACTACATATGCCTGGGCTAGGGATAAGGAGGGATAGGGATGGCTACCGATGCTAGACTATCAGCAGGTAGCACAAGAGACAACATGGATACGCAGGGAGCCATGGGATTACCTTCCCAATATGGAAAATGTAGGTGCATATGCAATTTACAAGGCAGAGTGTAGGAGACAACCCTTCCCTAGATTTACAGTTCCTAATGCACAGCCGCCGGCATAGGGTGGTGATGGGAGTGATGGGAATGGGGGAGATGGGGGAGATGGAGGGAGGGTGAGAGAGAGAGGATAGGGATCTTGATCTGGTGACCAAAAATGGTCATGGAGATAGGTTTCTGATGATGAGGGAGATGATACAGAAAGATTAGTTTAGCAATAGGTGAATGCTAGGTAGGATCAGCCTACAAGAGGAGGAGGAGAGGATCTTAGGGCTAGGGTTCAGCCTTTGGAGACTGAGATCCAATAGCTTAGGATTACTATTGTTGTGAGAGATTAGTAGCTAGTAGATGCACGAGCTGAGATAGATTGACAGGAGAGGGTAGCACAGGCTGACGCTACAGAGATCTGAAGAGAGGTGGCACGAGTGGCCTATTACCATGGACTATACATACAAGTTGTACCTACAACACAACAAATGCCACTCTACTCTGAGAGGGCTTGGAGATCCGACATGGTACTAGACAGAGAAGCAACACAACCTCTACCACCACCACGTGATGTGGAGAGTCAAACTTAGGTCTAGGGTGATTAGATGTATAGAGACATTTTTGAGACACTGTCCAAATTTTGGATCCCATATTGTACTTGTATCATTATATATATATATATATATATGGGTAAAAGTACAAAGCTGTGTCACACTTTTATAAAGGAAAAGGTCAACAACACACAAATTTTTTAACTTTGATTACATAAAAGTAGCATTTATGTTTAAAATTTGGGGATGATGTAAGCTAATGAAATGTGTAAAAGTGGATGAAGTTTATGGCTATAATTTTTTAAACTTTTTCTGAACAAGTATTCACATAGTTTTTAAATTTTTTAAGTCCATTTTTTACTTGCTAAAAAATGAGGGTCTTGTCCGCACCAAAAAAGTATATGCAAATAATCTCTTTTTCCTTTGATTTCAAAATATGTCATAGATAAAATGTATAGCTAGTGGAAAAAACAAAAAAAATTAGTTTTCAATGTATATTTTCTCTGTTATAACTACTCAAAGTCGAACATACCTGAAATCAACAGTTTTCATCTCGCATCAAATTTCCCCTATCAAATCTACACCATTCAGAAAATAAATTACACACTCTTGAAGATAACTCTATCCTCTAATGTTAAATATAAATTTTCAATTTTTTTGATAAGCTTTACTATTTTTTTCTATTTTTGAAGCATCTTGTTCTCAAATGTTAAAATACCTACTTGTAGTATTTTGAAATTATAATATATTAGATCTAATTAAAATACTATAAAAATTATATGATGATAATCTTGACTTTGTGCTCTAAAAAAGGGTATTTTTATATTTGTAAAAAAATATCATTAAAAAGAATAAGAGTTATTGAAACGTCACTTTTTTGAAATAATTTTATTTCTTTAGTAATTGTTATAAAACATGCATTTAATAGATATTTCCAATTGGAAAAGGTGAAGAACTTATCTAACTTAGCTAGAATGAATCTAGCTAGACCATATGTTTGACAAAAAATAATTTTAGTTAGAAATACTCAAATTCAGCTGTGCTGATAAGTTGTCCTGAAACGTGACACAGCTTTGTGCTTTTACCCATATATATATGTATATATATATATATATATATATATATATATATATATATATATATATATATATATATATATATATATATATATATATATATATATATATATATATATATATATATATATATATATATATATATATACACATATACATATACATATACATATACATAGACATATACACACACACACACACATACACATACACATACACATACACATACACATACACATACACATATACATATACATATACATATATATACATATACATATATATACATATATATACATATACATACATATACATATATATACATATACATACATATATATATATATATATATATATATATATATATATATATATATATATATATATATATATATATATATATATATATATATATATATATATATATATATATATATATATATATGAGATGACTAGATGTTTGATATATCTTTTGTACTTTGTCTCACTTGTGATGGATGTTTTAGCTTTATTGTCTTCTGATATTGCTCAAATGTATGATGTATGCTTATATATGCTCATGTATTATCTCTCTCATAGATGTATGTTTAGTTCTCATGTTTATGATATAGACTCATGTTTCTAAAAATGATCTTTTTGATATAGATACGATGATAAGATTAACCCCTTGTGATGATGGGAAAAAGATGTGATGTGAAAGACAAGGAGTGAAAGACATGATCAAGAAAAAGTGAAAGGTGAGCGTAGTTGACCGAGAAGTCCACGAAAGATGAAAGGAGAGCTCTCTCCATATGCAAGATGCAAAACTAAACTAACATGAACCTAAAAATGAAAGCTACTATGAAAAAGTGGTTTACTTGCAAGGTTACAAAGCTATTAGACTCTATTATTCATCATCAAGCATTATCGGTAGCATTGCAAGATCATACAATACACACTAGTATAGCTATTTGGATCTGAATATGATCTATATTAGATAAAATGTGGGAATCCCACCTAAGCATCGAAGACATATAAGTCAAGATGACAAGTGTAGTGAGGTTTTCTAATTTTAATATGGAAATATTATACTTGCATTCAGACACAAGGAAATTCAAGATAGCTATAAGTATGCACTTGGGAAAAATAGTCAAGGATAATACCTTTTAGACCCTAATGTCAAGTAGAATAAGCATAAATGCTAATGATAGTTAGGATAAACAAAATATACCCACAAGAAAAAAACAAATAAAACATGTCCTCGTGCCCCCAATCTTCTAGCTCAACATCATCGAAAACTGTTAGGGAGAGAACACTCATCAAAGAAATCATCATAGATAGCACACAAAGAAATAAAGTTAAACAAATGTCAGTGAGTTGAGTGTTTAAGTGCATGTATGTAGGTCATAGAGTCAACTTTGAGTATCGCATCTTCTTGTGGAAAATATCATATCATGCTAGACTATGGGTAAGATATCCGATAAGTGTTGAGAAACACTTGATGCTAGGGTAGTGTTGAAAAACATAGTTGGGGTCATGTTGAAAAACACCATTTGCAAGATGTCCTAAAGACCGGCGCATCCTAGAGACCAAAGATAACATAGTGATGCCCCCTAGACAAAGACAAAGACCAATTCCAAACCAAGGCAACAAGGTCAAGCCATGATGGAGGAAGGCTAAGTGTCGAGGACGCATGCTAAGAAACAAGGGTGGAAAGGCCTCAAGTAGCACCTATTTATAGGTTTTCACCACTTGGAAATTTTTTGATTTTTTGATTTTTTTTGTATTTTTGCTACCAAGGTGCCTGTTTCTAGGTTTTCACCAAGGCACTTTTTCTATTTTTTTAAATTTTTTGCAATTTTTTGTATTTTTTCAAGACTTTATATGCTTTTTAGGATTTTTTCAGCATCGTATATGTATTTTTTTGGAATTCTTTAGGATCAATAAATATGTACAAAGAATGCCCCCAGACAGAACATGCATCATGGATAGAACTTCTTTACATACAAGACATTAATAGGATCAGGGAGTTGTTTTCCCTCTTCAGTAGATAACAAATAAGCACTTGTCCCAAAAGTAGTAGTAATAATGTATGGTCCAAGCCAATTAGGTTTAAATTTTCCATTTTGCTCTCTATGTTGTTGGTTCTTAGGGTTTTCTTGTAAGACAAGATCTCCCACTTGAAATTCTCTAGGGTGAAACTTCTTGTTGAATGCTTTGGACATACACTTTTGGTAGACCCTCATGTGATCAAATGATGCTTTACACTTCTCATCTAGAAGTTATAATTCTTGGAGTCTCATGGCGCGGTAGTCTTCATCTATCACTAGACCTTTGAGGGAAACTCTAAGTGAAGGAATCTCCACCTCTAAAGGTAACATGGCTTCAACACCATAGGTAAGGGAAAAAGAAGTAGCCCCAGTTGGAGTATGAATACTCATTCTATAACCCATAAGGATGGATTTATTTGTAGATTCCAATCTCTACGATTCTTGTGAACTATTCTATGGAGAATTTTGAGAATGGTTTTATTCGAAGCCTTTTCTTTTCCATTTCCTTGCGGGAAGTAAATGGAGGACCAATGCTCTTTTATCTTGAATTTCTTGTAGATTTGTTTAAGGTCCTTGTTTTTGAACTGACCTCCATTGTCAGTGATTATTTCAAAAGGCACTCCATATTGATAGATGATATGGTTTAAAATAAACAAAGAAACTATCTTGCCCGAGGCAACAGAAAGTGGAATAGCTTCTACCCATTTGGTAAAGTATTCAGTAGTAGTGATGATAAATTTGTGTCCACCTAATGAGTTGGGATGAATCTACCCAACAAGGTCAAAGGCCCAGCACTGAAATGGCCAATGAGAAATAGATGGAATAAGCTCCCTGCCTGGAGCATGTATCAGGTTACCATTTTTCTGACACTTTTCGCATGATTTAGCAAAAGCTACTACATCTATCTGCATGGTAGGCCAATAGTACACAACCCTAAGTAACCTTTGGGCCATGGTAAGACCATTGGAATGTCCTCCACAAATGCCCTCATGAATTTCAGCTAACACTTGATCAGACTCATCCTTTTCCAAGCACCTAAGAAGTGTCCCATCTAAACCCCTCCTATATAGATCACTAGAGATAAGGGTGTGGAGAGAGGCATTTTAGGTTAAGTTTCATCATTCAGAACAGTTGAAGGTTTTAGGAATAATGCAATCACAGAGATATGAGTAAATGGCAGCATAGTGGGATGACCTATGGCCAACAAGGGTACAAACAACTTGGCTTTCTTGGGAGTCATAGATAGGATAGTGTAGCTCTTCCAACAAGAATTCAAATTTGGACTCGTGATGTTCTAGTTGAAGAAGTGAAGCCATTGTAGCCATATCATCAACTATTTTATTCTCTTCTCTAGGGATTTGTTGAAATGTAACAAAGGTGAAATATCATCTCAATGAATCAACCATTTTCTTGTAGGGTACCATTTTTTCATCCTTTGTTTGATATTCTTCATTAAACTAGTTAACTATTAATTGTGAATCCCCATATATATGCAGCTCTATGATTCTCCATTCTATTGCCATTTTTAGTCCATTTGTCAAAGCCTCATACTCAACAATGTTATTTGTACATGGGAACAATAGTTTGTAGGACTTAGGAATTGTGTACCCATGAGGAGAAACAAATAACACTCTAGCTCCTAAACCATTTTGCATGAAAGAGCCATCAAAGAACATCTTCCATGTTCTTGTAGTCATGTACATTATGTGCTCATCTAGAAATTCAACTTGAATAGGAATGCTATCTTGAATTGGGAAATCAGCCAATTGATATGCAATGGCTTTTCCTTTTATAGCTTTACGCTCAAAATACTCTATGTCAAATTCTGATAAGATCATCATCCACTTAGCAAGTCTACCTATAAAAGCAGCCTTACCAAGAAAATATTTGAGAGGATCAATCTTTGCAATGAGGTGTATTGTATGCGCAAGCATGTAATGTCGCAACTTTTGGGAAGTAAACACCACCGCATGACAATATTTTTCAATACTAGTGTAATTAACCTCATATGACACGAGAGTACGACTAATGTAATATATAGCTCTTTCTTTTCCAGTGTCATCAAGTTGAGCTAGTAATTCCCCCAAGGAAGATTCTATTGCTGAAACATATAATATGAGTGGTTTTCCTCGGATAGGAGACATTAAGATTGGAGGATTAGCCAAGTGTTGTTTGATTTGGTCCATGCTTTTCTGGCAATCTTCACTCCAGACACACTTAACCCCTTTGTGCAATGTCTTATTAAAGGGCTAAGCTCTATCTGCTAGTTGTGAAATGAACCTCCTTATAGACTAAAGGCATCCCTGGAGACTCCTCATTTGGTTAATTTTTTTGGGAGGCGGCATATCCAAGATTGCTTGAACTTTCTCTGGGTCCACCTCTATTCCTTTGGCTGAAATGATAAATCCTAGAATTTTTCTAGAGGTGACTCCAAATGCACACTTTTTTGGATTAAATCTTAGTTGGAACTACTCCATGCGATCTAGAATGACTTCCAAATCACCTAAGTGTGTATCCCTTCTTTTAGATTTAGCCAAGGTGTCATCCACATAATCTTCCATATTCTTATGCATCATGTCATGAAAGATAGTTGTCATAGCTCTTTGATAAGTAGCTCATGCATTCTTTAACCCAAATGCATAACGTTCTAGAAATAGGTACCCCATGTGCAAGTGAATGCAGTCTTTTCTTTGGTCTTCAAGAGCTATCTTGATTTGATTATACCTAGAAAAACTATCCATCAAGGAATAGATCTCATAACCCATGGTCATGTCCACTATCATATCTGTGTTTGGGAGTGGAAAATCATCCTTTGGGCATGCTTTGTTAAGATCCCTAAAATCTATGCAGACACAAATGGACTTGTCATGCTTTGAAACTTGAACAATATTGGATATCCATTCAGCATAATCAATGGCTCTTATAAATCCTACACTGAGGAGTTTTTCTAGTTTAGCTTTGACGAGAAGAGCTATGTGAGGATTCATTTTCCTCAACTTCTATTTTACTAGTTTTATACCTTGAGCTATGGACAAGTGATGCATAATGAGTTTAGTGACCAACCCTAGCATGTCTGAGTAAGTCCAAGAAAAATTAATCTTCTTTCTCTGTAGAAAATTGGTATATGCTCCTTTTTCCTGTGTTGATAGAGACTGAGCCAAACATGTACTATTTCTGGAGCATCTTCTGTACCCAAATTAATTGGCTATGTAGGCTCGACAAGAACTGAAGATCTGTCTTGAAAGTAACTTGGGAGATCATCAAGTACCTCATCCTTAGGTGCCTAAGAGAGGTTTTCACCCTTAGATATGTCCTTTATTTTTACTTTTTTAGGTTTTGACACCGTCACACATTGGTTTTCACCATCAGAACTCTTATTAATTTTTTCTTTTCTTTTCTTTTTGTGACTGTTATACACTAAGTTTGCACCCTTGTTTCAAGCTCTCTTAGTCTTGATAACCTAGTATAACATGGGAATCATCTCCAGGTGTGGAACCTGTGCTAACTGAGATGAGACCTCCAGATTCTAGGTTGGTTCCTCTTGGATAATCACCTTAATTTTCTTCTAGGAATGAAAGTAAAATTTTGAGGGAAAGGGATAGGAGTGCTTGGAAAGGGAAATGACTAAAAGAAAACTACCTACTAGGTGATACACTAAAATTAGGGTTTGGATCTCAGTATAGAGGAAAGGAATCAATGAAAGGCTTAGGTCTAGTAGGTCACAACTTACTGAATAGGCTTGCATAAGTGTTTCATAGGAAGGCCTGAACATAAGACACAACTTATGACCTGCAAGCAGACATTCATTTTTGCAACTCGGTGTAGGATTGAGACAAGACTATCAAGGGGCTGAAGTATACCCACAAAAGCATCTAAATCAGATCAAACACAATAACACACACCATTGCAGAAAGTAAGAGGGATCAGGAACCCAAAGATATCACTGAAAACATCATATACTTTAATCCAGTAAGAGATAATTCAAACAAGAAAGCATAGGGAAATGAAGGATTATCACAAAATACCTCTGCAATGTTTTTATTATCAATGGGAACTTTACAACTATATAAGCCAGAGGGTAGAAAAGATACCACAGATGACCCTTAAGAAAGATGAATTTCTTCTACAATTGTGAACCTCTCCTTTTATAGAAAAGTCCATTCTAAGCTCAAAAGCTCCACAAATACATTATATACATCCCCCTCTTGCATGCAGGCAAGAGTCAAAACTTAACTACAGTTACAAGATTAAACAATGATATCAAACCCTAGGGTACTGATCACCTATTAATGAAAATCTCTAAGAACACCGGTGATCAAATCATATATTTCTTTGTGTGTTGATGCTTTTGAACTAAAAACACCTGTAGACATAACAACCTTGACCTACCAACCCACCTTCAACTCTACTAAGCCATGAAGGCTCCAAATCTGATTATATTTCCCTGGGAGAGGTACTGCTTGAAAAGGTGGCGCCAACTCTTTCTAGCACCTCCTATCATTAAAACATGGCAAAGGACCCTACAACGCTAGCCAACAATCACTTCTATCATCTTCACAACCACAACCATCTTGAGACTTTATTTCCTAGGCTACCCGATGTCGTGCATGGCAGAAAGAATGCAAAAACCTTGTAGAGACATTTGAATTTTGAAATATAACGCCTAGCGGTAGATTTTAAAACATAACCGTCAATGAGAAACCCTTCCTGGTAGATGAATGACCATGATGCATTTGAAAATAGCCTAAAAACCTATCTCTAACACGTCAAATGCTACCATGGAAGTCAGCAGCCAATGAAACACAAGCAAATCAGCACATCTAATAGACTTGGACCCACGAGCTATAGAAAGAGCATCAGACGGTTGTCACAAGATCGCAAGGGCTTGGATGATCCCTTGCAATCAAGTGGAAATCGTAGATCTTCAGTCTACTAACATCCCAGTAGATACTCTGACACGGTCGTACCAATAGAGCCCAGTTGTCATTTGACCAACCAATGAAGAACGAGCATGTCAGGAACTGAGGACCCACCTGACAGAGCCTAGAGATAAAGCAAGATCAATGGCAGGTGCATGATCTCATGTGTCAAAGAAAATCCTTTAGATCATGTGCCAGCTATTAGATCTTTAGTCTACTGACAACCATCAGGCCTGCGCTGACATGGCATTGAATCACAAGTCCTAACCAATCACAATTGCACAACTCAGACTATGTGGCAAGACCCTACAATGGACCCACTGTAACACCAGTCACCACTACATGGACCAATCAAATGTGAGCACATCAGAAAGAAAATACCCACCATCATAGCCTCAAGAATAAAGAAAGATCAATGGTTGGTGCATAATCTCATGTGTCAGAGAAACTCCATGAGATTATACATTAACCATTGATCTAAAAGGGACATAGTCTGTCATGCCCACTCTGAAAATCAGACAAGTCACCACTTCTTGACCAATAGGAAGCCTCCATGTAGGACAACATGGCAGTGGACCCACTTGACTTTGAGGCACTGCAGGGAAAGGAAATCTATGGTCATCGCAAGATCGCAAGCCTTTGATAGATCCTTCACGAACTTCCGACGACCATCGATCTTACTGAACTAGGACCCCACAAGCTGAGACTGCCAAACATTTAAGCAACTACATGACTAAAGGAAGAATAGACCGACCGCTGAATCACCAATCGTTGAGGACTTAACCATGAAAGATTGGGGTATTATGCGAACAAGGCATTCATTGAATTGCCGGAAGGAAAAGGTAACTGTCGACTGTCTTGGAGAACTAGCGATCGACCAATGAAAAATTAGTGCACACAGGTATTCAAAACTTAAGTGGCTGATAAAGTAACAAGGAAATAGAATGAAGGCTTAGGGTTTGTAGGGTTATTTTCCCCAATGGCTATATTTATGAATTTTTTGACCTGTAGACCAGGGAGTAAAATAATTTGCAGAGGCCAAAGGGAAAGGTACAACTTCATGAAATTTTCAAGGATGCTTGGCAGGATAGAAATAGAGATTTTGGAATAGGTTTAGCCAAATTTGCATGTACATGGGAAAATTAGGGTAACAGTGACTAAGGTACTTGATATCTAGTTTTGTCATTCTTGTAGTTGGTTCACTGGTGGAAGAGACTATGAGCTCAAGGGCATTTAGGTAACATGCTATCTCACAGTCATTTTGGAAAGTTAAGAGCTAAGACTCTTGATAGCGTTGAGGCCAATCAATTAGGTGAGGATTGGCAAGGGGTAGGTCAATGATGGGTTCAATATTGTGGATACAAATGGTATCATCTTTGGTGATTGTAGAGTTAGGGTCTGTCAAGTATCCCTCTAAGGTACCCAAATTATAATTCATCCTACCAAGTGAAGCATCATCCACTAAAGTGACTTGTGGATTTGAATCCACTAATCTTACACTAGACTTTTTAGCTACCTTAGGTTTGGAACTATAAGTATGGACAACATCAACATCCATGTCAATTGTAGAAGAATCGGAGAGATATTCCAATTCATACTCATGTGATTATGTATCTAAATCTTGACTGGGATGTTTACACCAATCATGTTTACGATGTCTAAATGTGGAAGCTCTGATGTCACCAAGGGTAACACCTTCTTGAATGCCATTCATGTATTGAATAGGATCTTCAACAATAGATTCTTCTTGTTCTAGGCTTGAAAGTGTTGTATGGGCAACTGGAGTATTTGAATCTCCCCAAAGGAGATTGGTGGAAGGGACCCAATCTTCACACATGTCCTGCTGGTTTGTCAAATTGGGCGTATACATTGTTTCATCCTCACTATCCATCTAACCATGGATAAGAACAGGGTTCTTGTTCTAATTTTCAAAACCCAGGCCAACCATTTTCTTAGACCTGCGGCCAAAAAGAGCATGATTGAGTGGTTCAGCTCTAGCATCTAATCTATGACTAAGAGGACCATGACCTAGATAGCCCATACTTTTAACAAGAGTGTACCCTCTTCCATATGTCTTAGGAGAGGGAGATAATTTCTTATTATGCATGTAGTTATCTTCTCTATAGATCTAGTCCTTGACAACCACCTCTTCTTTTTCATCCTGGATAGGCACCGAGGACTCTACAAATGTACCAAACAAGATCATGGCTGAAGATGAAGGATGCATCTCTTGTGAAGGTTTGTTGTTAGATCTAGGTGAGACTAGAAGTTTTGTAAAGGAGTCAAGTTGATACCCCCCATACCAAGGTCTATGCACTTGAACTTATTCTTGCACTGTGCTAGAGTTGCATCAAAATCATCTACTTCTCTATTGAGAGGAACATGAGTCCCTGCTAAAATTCCATTTATAGCTAATGTGCTATCCTTGGGTATACAGACTTCTACTCCATTATAGGGGAACTTAACACATTGATGGTAAGTGGATGGTACTGCTTGCATGTCATGGATCCATGGTCTACCAAGTAGGATATTATATGCTAGAAGACCAGCATCAATAATTTGGAACAAAATGTCCTTTTCAATGGGACCAATCTTGATAGGAAGGATGGCGAACCCTTTAGAACTTCTCTCTACCTCATCATAGGCTTTAATGGTAATTTTCTTGTGGGTATCAATAAATTTCTCAGAATAACCCAGTATCTTTAATAGACTCAAAGAATAAATGTTGAGCCCAACACCCCCATCAATCAACACACACCTAGCACGGGTCTTGTGAATCATGACTTCAATATGAAGGGAAAGATTATGTGGATGGCTCAAAGCTTTTTCATCTTCTTCTAAGAATGTTAGGTAGTGAGGGCTGGAAAGGTGGTTAACCATGTTCTGGAATTGGTCAACATCTATGTTGATAGGAACATTTGCTACATGCAAAGCATCCTCAAGGATACGCTTATGTCTGGGAGACAATTCTAAAAGCTCAAAGATTAAAATTTGAGCTGGCATTCTTTGTAGCTGATCAACAAGGTTATAATTCAGCTGAGGACTCACAACTGATTTGGTAGTGACATTTTTGGATGTCACTTTCTTGGGTTTGTTGGACTGGTTGGAACTAGGACATCTAATAACCACAAGATCTTGGCTTTGACTTCTTGTAATAGTGTTAAGAGCTTGGGACAACCTTTGAGAGTGAGGACCTCTAAGCACAAACATAGGTTCTTCATCAAATATGGGAGGAGAGCCCACATCATAATCATAAGGATCTTTGTCTCTCATCATGTTGACACTTTCCTCCACAACCTCAAGCATATTGACTACATTTTCTATAGCTATGTAGGTATAGTTGATTTCATCTTTGTCATTCTTAGCTTTAGAGGTTTCCCCCTTTTCATATTTAGGCAAAGGCTCCTTGAATACCTTACGGTCTGCATTGGTGTTCAACCCATCAATTTGAAGTTTACCACTCTCAATAAGATCTTGAATAATGTGCTTAAGTTTCCAGCAATGTTCAATGTCATGTCCAATGCCATTGTGGAATTTGCAGAAAGCTTTTTCATCCCACCAATGTGGTTTTACATTAGGAATATGGTGCTTCACAAGATCTTGTGGTTGTGCAAGGTTATTGGCAATAAGCCTCTTGAAAATATCCTCATACGGATCACCAAGTTTAGAAAATTGTCGCCTCTCCTTTTTAGGCTTATCCTGATACTTTGTTTTGTGCTCTTGTTGGTTGGAGGATGTGTTGAGCTTCATAGCTTGGATTTCACTAGGAAAATGAAGGACACCTTGATCCTTGGGTTGAGAAGAGTCCACAACTCTTTCATTAACTACTTATTTGTTCTTGTTCTAGTGTGAGTTCTTGTCTTTGTCCTTATGAGATTTGTTAGTATTTTGACCATTGTTGTTATTGTTATGTTTGGTCAAAATCCCTTTTTCTTTCAAGACATCCTCAATTCGACATGTGGTTTTGAGCATAGTGTCGAAGGAATCAAAGACCATCTTCCAAACCTCATACCACAATTTAAGCACCAAGTTACTAACAATGATATCAATCCTTTCATGTTCAAGAATAGTCCTAGAATAGCGAGAGCACAATCGTATCCATCTTTGTAAGAAGGTAACAAAGGATTCCCCTTGGTTATGTTTCAAATTGCACAAGTCTAACATAGTGACTAATCTTGACAAGTTGTATGCAAAATATTGAACAAATCTGTGGACAAGTTGTTTGAAAGTTTTGATGGGAGGGGTTATGTTGGTAGGCTAAGAGTTTGGAGTTGGGGGAAAATTCCACGGAAGTGTTTTAGAAATGAGAGATGTCCTTCGAAATGGGTGCTCATTTTCAAAAAATGGGCACCCGTTTTAGGTTCAGGCACCTGATCCTAAATTCAAAACATGGGTGCCTATTTTTGAATTCAAAAAATGGGTGCCCGTTTCTAAATTTTTATTTTTTTTTAGATTTAAAAATGCATTTTAACACTTTATTTTTAAAAAAAAAAATGGGCACCCATTTCTTAAGACATGAGCGGGAAGCACACATCCACCTCAAATTTCATTTCAAATTCAGTTTGGTTTAAGCTCGGTAGAACCAAACCTATGCCTTGACCACCAAAAGTTTGGTTAAGGCACTAGAATGCTAGATTTTTGCCTTGCCATAATTTTTTGAGGGCCTTCCCGATCGTATCATTTTATGAAAGAAAAACCCATTAGATTTCTCACTCTCCTAATTTCAAAAATGTCAATTTCATAGTGATGTGATTATTTTTACTATTTTTGCATTATTTATTAGTTAAAAGTGGTACCTAAAGGTAAAATAGCAAGGTTCACTAAAACGTTAATAACTTTTTTATTTTTAGGTTTCTTGGAAAATAAATTATATGAGATCAATCTAGATAGAATTATTTTGAAGATAAAAAATAGAATTTTGAAAAAATATGAAATTCTCATCAAATTATGGTGTTCGTACAACAGAGGCTTTGAAAATGTATTTTATAGTCAATTAAAAATTAATAAAAAAAGATAAATTCAATAAAAAAATAAGAAAAAATATTCTAATCAATATTTAGTTTCTTAGGTATATTTCCCCAGAAGGATTTACAAAAATTCATTTATTTATGTCAAAATATGGTGTCCGTACACGGCTATGGTATAGTCCTGAAACATGCAGTTTGAAAACATGGTTTTTAAACATTCCTACTAAAAAACAATTTATACCATGTCGGTATTTAAATAAATTACATATTTGAAAAGTAGACTCTAAGAACTACATTTTCTATTACTAAATTTTTTTGAGATTCAATCTCTAAGTGTCTAAAATTTAGACATCAATTGACAAAAAATTTGAAAAAAAGGGAAAACACTTCCACTTTTTACCCAAAAGTGGGACTCAACTTCTTGTAGCCACCCGGTAAACCACTTCATAGCTTGGCCCTTGAGACTCCTTAGAAATAATCTCATAAGATAGGAGTCATCTTGGTGAAATTTAAAACTCATGATGTAGAAATGACGCACATGATCATGTGGGTTGCCATTGCCATCATACTTGTCATACTAGGGGATTTCAACTTTTCTAGGAAAATCCTTCATACTCACACTCATGTCGAAAGGACTAGGACAAATAGAGTCAAGTGAAAAGGAACTTTTAGGTGTGAACACCTTTTCCATCATATGCTTGAGTTGTTTGATCTCCTCTTCTTGGGATGGACCTTGTTTCTTGATTTTTTTATCCACATCAAGCTCTCTAGGAACTTATCCTTGTTTTGATCTAGATACTTTTCCACATATTATTGGAATAGTGGTTCTTGTTGCATCCTCATAAAGTCTTGATCATCAAAACTTGCACTACTTCCTCCATGTTGAGAGCCATGATGAGCTCATTGGGAGGGTTGTCTTGAGTTCCTAGGAGGTGTTTGTCTCCTATGTTGTGAAGTCCTTCCTCTAGGACTAGGAGATCTTGAAGGGGTTCTTGACCGCCTTCTTCTTCTTGGGGTTCTTGAGGGAGTAGATCATGGAGAGTTGTTTCTACTGTTGGTACCCCTGTTATTGAATTGGTCATTGAGTTGCTGGGCTAAAAGCCTATCTTGTTCTTCTTGAAATGCTTTTCTTTTCAATTCTAACAAGGCTTGTTGCTCCACCTCTAGGATTCTAAACCTTTCTTCTTTAGCGGCTTGTTCATCCAAAAAGGCTTTCTTTTCATGTTTGATTCTTTTAAGCCTTTCATTTGCATACCTTGAGGTTGTTTTGAGTGGAGAGTTGGGCCTCGAATGTTTGAAAAAGTCATTAGTAAATGCTGCATTCACATGAGCATCAGAAGATTCATTGTTCTGGTCTTCATGTTGTGACCGTGCATCTTGGTGAGCTCGTCCATAATGGCTTTCAGCGCTTTGATGGGCATCTAAATATCTTGAGTTGATAGGGGGTGATTCTGGTTGATTGTCATCACCAAATAGCATGTTATCCCTATGTCTTTGGAAAATGTCATCAAGATTTTGATCCATCACTTCTCTCTCCTTTCTAGTCATGGTGTAGCTCATGTCCATATCTGATTGAGAAGGTGCTAAAGAGGTACTCAAATCACTAGGATTTCTCTTTGGGTCCAACCAAGCTTCAGACTCACTCCTAGGAGATTGATCAAAGACGGGCTCTTTCCCCTTTCACTTTTAATGAGTTTGGACTAAGGGTAACTGAACAAAGACAACTTGAGGTCATTTTCCATGACTGAATTGGTACCTTTTTGTAATCAACATGAAAGAAAAAGACCCTTGGTGATAAGATGACCCTATGAAATGTCGATACCAAACTAGGATAGTAAAAGTGTTCAATTATCCAAAAAGAGATGGTAAAATAGAAAATTGCAAAAGGTGTAAACCAACACTACCACAGAGGTGTATACTAAAAGGATAAGTATCCTAACACATATGGATCAGGAGGATGGATTTAACCAAAATATAGTTTTGATTGAAATTGAATTTTTATGGAAGTGAATTTGGATGAGAGACTACTAAGACTCTCTGAGTGTGTTACCAAAGAATCTAAAGGTTTACTTTTTCAACAAGGATGAAAAATAACTTACAGATTCCAACCAAGATCACTTGTGAAATCAAAGAATACTAATTCAAGGGGTTAAAACATAGAAACCCAAGGTACAAGTAGGCTTCCAACTACAAGGTAAGAGACCTATTAAAATCTGGATCGACCAAAGAAGGCTGAAAATGGCATAAATTAGACAGACAGCAAAAAGACTCTGTGCGACAGTTTCCATGCTAACAGAATGATACAATCTTTGAAAATGATATTTCGCATGAAGTAGTGCGACAGTTTGTTGGCAGCCTGTGTGATAAAATCCAAGCAAGATGTGTGACAGTTATGCAGCAACAAAGTATCACATGATAAATCTCAATATAGTGTGCAATGGTATTTTAGGATCGTATGAATCTTGATTAGTGAGTGTCTAAATTTCAATTTTTGAGGGTAATTCGGTCAAAGTTGCAATCTAATGGTTGGATTTTTTGATTTCAAACATAGTACTAGTAGTAGTCATACAAGTTTTTAAATAGTAGGTGATCAAACATGTCATAAAACACTTGCACAAGGGTGAAAGCAACCTTTCCAAGACAAGCAATTGTGATATTAAAGAAAAGAAATCCTATGAATGCTATTGTGATGTTTCATGTTTGAGAATGTTTACATGGGTAGATCACAACAAGAACACTTCAAGCACTTACTAGCCTAAAAAGAAAAAGGCTCAATACTTAACAACTTGGCCCACACTTGATGTCCCATTGCCTCACACAAAGTGGTTGGCCACAATAGATATTGGCTTTGTCATGGAAGTGCCAATGACACAACCAAAGGAACAAAGATGGTGACTAATCTTGGGGTGATCCGGGTTAGTCCACTAGGATCAATCCTTGTACCAAGAAGCTAAGCAGAAAAAATAGGGTGGCTTCTATCTATGGTTCTTAGTAAGGGCTTTCATTCATAATACCCCTCTTGCTCCCCAAAGGGACTCCTTACCTTGCGGCAAGTAACAGACCTCATAGCCACAAGAGTACCTTAAGCATTCTTGCTAAACATTTTCCTCATGGTCACAATCCCCAAAAGAAATCACATGAAGTGAAGACAAGTACTACGTCTACCAAGGTTTTGTGTCCTTGATAGCCTTGAGTTTATAGTGGGTCAGAATAGCTGGTGAAAAGCTTGTCCCCACTTGGGCCGTTCCTCTTGATTTCTCAAGAGTAGTCCCGCTAAAGGATTCTAAAACTAAACAAAGAGTGGATCAACCTTTGAGTTTCAAGATTTTTGGTTCACCTCAAGGGTGAAGATCATACTCTCCTAGCTCAAAAAAATTTCCCAAACACCCCAAGAAAAGGTTCAATTACCCTATTGCCTTCAAAATTCAAAGATGGGTCAAGATTTTTGTTTCACCACAAGGGTGAAGAGCATACTCTCCTACCACCAAAAGATTCCTACAACAAGATATTAAGTTCCTATGAAAAGAAACAACTAGTATATGCCGCACTTAAAATGAAAGCAATAAATAAGCACTTGATTTGTTTTTTTGCGTTGGATAGCCCTACAAGAAAAGTTTAGTAGCCCTTGTGCATTTGGAGCTTTGACATGCATTCTTTTAAGCAAGTATTTGAAGCAATGAAGGTACCTACAAGAACAACTTGTTAGCCCTACAAAGGTTAGCACAATAAAATCAAGAGTAATATGCAAATAAACCTCAGTTCTACCACAACAAATTAGAAACCTGAAGCAAATATATCAAATCTTGCAAAGAAATGTCCAAAATTACTCGTTGCCAAGCCTATGTGACAGTTCTATCAGAGAAAGAATCATACAATACTTCTCACTATACTAGTGTGATACTTTCTCTCTATACGATACTTCATGCTACCTGCATGCAACAGAGTATAAAACACTAGTGCAACAGAGTCCCGTATAACTGAATGATACTTTTACTAGAAAAGTATCGCACAGGTATGTAATAAAATATCACATGATACTAGAAAACTATCACATGATAATCTGTCAGAAAAATAGAGAGCTAAAACAACAAGCAAAAATGATGATGAAAAATTGATGAAAATGCATAAAAAGAATGACAAAACAAGAGTGTTCTGCCCAACGGTGGGCACAAAAAATGTACACTCAAATTGTGCACTTCTCTAAGTCATTACTTCCAAGGGAATCCATGAATGGGAAACCTTGAGAAAGCGACCTAGAGCTCCCTAGGCATGGAGTCACAAGGATGTTTGATAGTGCTCTTAGTTAGAGCTATGAAGCATGCAACCTTGCTAGTAAACCACACAATGGGAGATTCAAAGAGACAATGGCAAGAGTTCCAATATCTTCAAGAATCAAGATGAGAAATGCAATGCAACTATGTTAAGAATGAAGATGCAAGCTAAGCTATAAAAGGAAAATGAAAGTATTACAAGCCTTACTAATTAAGCTATGTGAGCTAAGCTAGAGAATAAAGGAAATTAAGCTAGATGCCATGAAAGCTAAGCTAAAAATGCATAAACATGAAGCTATGATGCAAGAATGAAAGATAAATGCATGAAGATATCCAAAGCTCCAAAGTCTCCAAGAAATCTTGCAGCGTAAGATTATTATTCAAAAGTTGGGATCCTAGAATGAGAAAAGAGCTCTCTTTTTAAAGGAATTGAAAAGGAATGGACCATGGAGATTAAGAGGCAAAAGATTTAATCAAGGCTAGAGCTTGAAAGAGGAGCAATCCATGTGCACAAATCTCCTCCAATGAGAAACTAAGAGTTGACTTTTGTGTCCCATATGAGACAAAAAGGTCTTTTCTTTTTTTTTATAAAATAGGAATAATGCTTTATTTGTGCAACTTAGGATAAGAGGAAAAGTGCCCACGGTGGGCGCCAAAAATGTACACTCAAATTGTGCACTTCTCTAAGTCATTACTTCCAAGGGAATCCATGAATGGGAAACCTTGAGAAAGTGACCTAGAGCTCCCTAGGGATGGAGTCACAAGGATGTTTGATAGTGCTCTCAGCTAGAGCTATGAAGCATGCAACCTTGCTAGTAAACCACACAATGAGAGATTCAAAGAGACAAGGGAAAGAGTTCCAATATCTCCAAAAATCAAGATGACAAATGCAATGCAACTATGCTAATAATGAAGATGCAAGCTAAGCTATGAAAATAAGAGAATGCACAAATCTAAGCTAATGCACAAATCTCCTCGAAGGAGAAAATAAGAGTTAACTTTTTTGTCCCATATAAGACAAAAAGGCATTTTCTTCTTTTTATAAAATAGGAATAATGCTTTATTTGTGCAACTTAGGATAAGAGGAAAAGTGGGGCTTTTTTATTTAATAAAAGGGGAGGAAATTCCTTTTAAATAAATAAAGACTTAGGATAAAATGGTTATCCCATAGAAAATAATTGAATAAATGATAGAATTAGGATTTGATCAAGAAAATTGATTTGATTTGAAAAATGCCGAGTTTTGAAAATATTGATTTAGGGATTTGATAAATTGCTGAATGGGGGCCCAAAGTCTAGGCGACCATTTTAGGGTGCATAAAATCGAAACCTTAATGAATGAGGCTAGGGATTGGGTGAAATTTAATGGCTCTAGATCAAAACCCTTTGACCTTTACAGATCTATCAAACAAGGCTATCTGATTTCTCTTGCCCTATCTTTTATTCTTTTGATGCTCTTTTCTATCTTCTGGGAGATAATTAATTCTCTAATAGAGTGAAATAAGTTTGGGTAATGAAATGGAGAAGATATTTATTACATTTAGTTTTTTGATGATACAACCATAAGTATTTAATTGGAAGAGACCAATTTATATAACCTAATAAATAAACTAGATCTATTTTGTATAGCCCTATGAAGTTAAGTCTCACTCCTCAATTCTATTATGTTAGCATAGGATGAGAATCCCCTAGACTTATATCACAGACTCTTAAACATTGAGAGGAGGAGGGGGTTAACCACCAAGTTAGATATTTGGACTTCTCATTAAATCTAGATTTGAAGGATATGCAGGGGTAGATTAAAGTTAAAATTGATATAAAAAAAAAGATTGGTAGGTGGAGAACTTGTTACATATCCTTAGCACGGAGATTCCAAGTATGTCAAAAGATCTTTTCTTATTATATAATTTACTATGCTTCTTATCGGCTATCCAATAAAGCTCAATTTGGGTATGTTTAGAAAAAAATCAAAGAATTCCTCTTGTTAGATGGAAAAGGACATAAAAAGGGCATGTTCTTAACTAAAAGTGTTGTATCATGAGAAAGGATATATGGGGGCCCATGCTTGAAGGATTTGAGGAGTAAAGGGATAAATATTTTGTTAAAATGGATAGAAAAGGATACCCAAGGTGAGGAAGCATGAAAGATTTTAGTTATAAATTATATTGGAAGAGCCACCCCCACTAGGATCTCTTCATGGAGGAGCTCGCATATTAGTGACATAACTTTTGGTAGTTGTACAGTTAAACTAACATGATGCAATGTTTTCAATGCTATATGGAAAATTTGGGAGAATGTTAGACAATTTGGATCTAATAATAATATCATTAATGAAAACAAGTTGATCCATGTGGAGAGAACTGTTAGGTCAAACCTAAGACATGATGACAAAACTTTAGCCTTACTTAAAGGATACTCTAATCATATTTGGGCAAGGAAAGGTATAAGAGAATTTGTAAATATCATACATGAGAGAAGACTATTGAGTTAGCAAGAGGTGTGGCAAAAATTTGAGATCTCTCATTCCCAATGGAGAACATATTTAATATTAAGGGAAGCTTGAAGTAGGTTGTCTCTTCCTAGGTATTGTAAGAGTAGTGAAGATAAGATCTCCCACCTCAAGTGGCCTAATAAAACCCTCTTACCCAATAATAAATCCACATACCTAAATATATACTCCCCACAGATAGCTAAGAAACTGTTGAGAATATTAATTCTTATTGGAACATAGATTTGGTTACCCTAGATTGGAGAAAATCATTGGATATAATATGGAATATACTAGTTGAGCCGAAAAAGTCTTTTTTCATGTGGAGATTCCTCCTACATAGACTATTGATTAGAAAACTAATGGAGAACCAAATATACATTCAAGTTTTGTAAATATTGTGAATCCATTCACCATATCTTTTTTTAATGCATGCTAGCTAAAGAAATATAGCACCTTTTTCATTTATGCTCACATAAGAACTCTAATATGTTTAATGTAACATATCTGGAAATTTCTTGAGCCCCAAAAAGAATTGCAATATTATATGGTCTATATTATCCGCTGAAATTTTATGGTCAATTTGGAAAATACGTAATGACAATATTATTGATGGAAGAGCTAGGCACCTTACTAAGTATTTGTGAAGACTCATTTTTCATTACATTAATGTGTAGGTTATATTGGTTATGAAATTATATCAACAAAATTTCCTAGATCTGCTACAAGGAGGCGTAGTAAGAATTTTAACACGGGAAATCTCGCATAAGTACACTTGGTCTAGGTCTTCAAAAAATAGATCTCAATTTGAAAATGGATTAAATAGTATTATGTCATAATTGAATGAACTTAGAGAAAAGTAATGGCAAGACATAGAGAACCTAGTTGATATAGTTCCTTTGGCAGCTATTCCTAGCATGTAACTAGCTTAAACTTCTCATAGTCTGTCCTCATATTTAGGAGATTGATATGCTTATTTTTTGTTTCATATAGATAGTCTTGTGACACTTTGTAAAATTTTAATAACTTATATTTAATAGAAAAAAAAAAAAAGGTTCCCAAATTATTTTAAAAGAAAGAATCAAACATGAAAATTTTTAGGAGTCATAAACTACAACACATATACCTTTATAGGTGAACTTTATAATACAAACTTCTTTAGAATTACTTTAATTGTATCATGCATTATTTAAATTTCTTATTATAATCTTTGAAAGTATTTTTCAATATGCAAGAGTAAATAAGCATTAATGCTTAAATTATTACAATAATATATATACCTTCAATTTAACCACATTAATAATAATATTTATATAATTTTTAAATGTACTCTAAATCTATTTGTATTTGATTAGCCCTTGTTCCAAATTATTATTTGTTGCCAAAGTAGAATACTATTGCATTTATTTGTTTCTATTTTTTAATTAGTCTAACCAATGATTGAAGAGAATCAAATTATTCTGAGAAAAGTTGTATAATTTTTTTTAATATTTTTTTTTATTTTAAATAGTTTTAAAAAGAAATTTTCTATTTTCCTATTAACAAGAGAATACAAAAAATTTAATGTTGAAAAAAATGACTTTTCCGCATTTAATTCAAATAATCATGGATGTCATATTATTAATTATAGTAGGGACCCAATGAGGGAACACAATCTTTCATTATTAAAAATATTATTACAGCTCAAAATCTCTTTACGCATGTCATACAATTTTGTGAAAAATAATTAAAATATTCTTCAAAATGTGTAGAAATTTTAGATTATTGACCTTTTAATAAAAAAGTAAGAGTATAAGCATTATTAGTAAGAATGCATTATTACTAAGAATTTTACATTCCATGATACGTGTTTGGCATTTAATTTGACAAATTGTAAGTTTGGTTTAATTAATTTAGGTTTTTTATTAATATTCTTAAGTTTAATTAATAATATAATATTTTTACATTAACAATTGAATCATATCTTATAATACAATTCCAATACAAAATATAATTTTAGCAAATTTAAATATTTATTTATTAATCTTCAATTTTTTTAATTTTTTTTTATAGGTAATAGGCCGAAGCCAAGATCAACAAGGGGCTCAAGAAGACTTGAACCCAAGACCTCCCACTTGAAAGGCTCGCAACTTACCATTGCGTTGTGGGGTGTTCCCCCCTTCAATTTTATTTTCTTATTTTTTAATAAAATCTATTTATTTTGACTTCTTATAATTTGCTTTTATTTTAATTTTCCTCTAATTTTTATTATATAAATTAAAATTTTAAAATTATTTTTTCACAATTTTAATTTGAATTTTAGAAAAGAATTGTAACATTTATTTTGTTTAATTATCAATTAAATAGAAAGCAAAAAAATAGATAAATATATGTAATATTTTTTTTAAAAATTAATTTTTAAAAGAATTATGTATGTACTATTTTAGTAAGCTTTATTTTAATTTTGACTTTTTAAGATAGATTTTAATTGGAACTTTTAATCTAAGAATTAAAATTGTAGAACTAAAGTTTTTAATATAATTTTATTTTATTTTTGCTATTTTGTTTCAAGTTTCTACTTTATATTATTTTTTATTTTTAAAAATTGAATTTACTTCAATTATTAAGTATTAGATCCTAACGTTTAATACAAATTTTTACTAATTAATTATTATTTTACTTTAAAATCAAAACCTATTGATTAGTACTACAACATCAAATTATTAATCATTTCCAATCACAACTCTACATGCATATTCTAACAATAGTAATAAGAACTTTATACTAAGTTCTTAATAAATCCCTATTTTTATAGTTAAAAATACAAAATCTATAAATTAACAATGGAACATCAAACTGTTAATCCCACTTAATCTTAACTCTAAATGCACATCTTAACACTATTTAAAGAAATTTAATACATTTCTATTTCTTCTTATTCCGCACAATAGAATTTATAAATCAAATTATCTTCTACTATTCACTAAAAAACAAAAGTTGGAATGAAATGAACATAAACATCATCTACTCACAAAGAGTAAGTTGCAAGTTCTGGTCGATTTATTAATGTTTATTCACTTACAGCCTTTCGAACTAAAAAGCAATGAAGTGACATTTGAAATAATAATTCTAGATTGCTTATTTGGAATTGGACGTAACAAATTGAACTAGATTCAATGTAAAATTTGGTGTAACGGCATTGGAGCATTAGTGAACTTCATTTGTTAATAATGCAGAACGGATAAATAATTTGGCTTCACCCGATCAGTTTGAAACAGTCATGAATGATTGAGGTAAGTAATTATTTTGTATTTAAATCGAATTGAGATACCCACTCTTCCGGACCCCACGAAGAGGAAAGTAGACAGTGATCTGCAAACATACTGGCTAAAATGACGAATCTTATCAAAATTCAAATAAAATAACATAACGGCTTTTTTCTAGATAAATAACAATTTCTTGGACCATTTTGAAAGCATATGAATGGTTTAACAATACAGAATAATTGCAAAAGTAACGTAAACTTGCAAGCCATGGCCATTCTCAATGATTTCTCTACCATAATCTACACAAGACTCTACCACATTACGCGATACCGAGAAATACTCCCATTCGACATCAGCTTTAGATATATAAAGACAATATTCATGCATATTTCTCACCAAACTCGTCTCGGACCGTGCTTTCCATTTTCACGAAGCGCCATGGCTGAGTTCTTCAAGGCTTCTCTATTTCTTCTTGTGTTGCTCCTACCTACTACAATAGGTGGGTGTCCCATTTTTTTTCCCGTTTGTATTTGGCCATCTTGCTTGCTATATATATACACATTTTCACTTTGTAGCTACAAATATATAACATTTTCCTTAAACATTTGGCAGCCTTATTGCGTTATTAACGAGATTATATTTCAGGTGCGAACTCCAATCTGTTTAGAGAATATATTGGCGCTGAGTTTGATAATGTCATGTTTTCCGACTTACCAATCGACCCCGGCATGGAGTTTCATTTCATTCTGGCCTTCGCTATCGATTACACGCCGTCGGGAACTGCTACTACAAACGGGAAGTTTAACATTTTCTGGGACAACGATAATCTTAGCCCGAGCGCCGTGCAGGCTATCAAAGCCAAGCATAAGAACGTCAAGGTTGCCCTCAGCTTAGGTGGCGACAGCGTGGGGAGTGGCCATCGTCTGTGTCATCGTGGGTGAACAACGCCGTTTCTTCGCTCACCCACATAATCCAGCAATACCATCTGGACGGCATCGACATCGACTACGAGCATTTCGACTTCTCTGATCCCAATGCATTTGCTGAGTGCATTGGGCAGCTCATCACGCAATTAAAGAAGAAAAATGTCATCTCCTTCGCTTCCATCGCTCCCTACGATGACCCTCCAGTGCAGTCCCATTACACTGCAGTCTGGAAAAAATATGGCGATTCGATTGACTATGTGAATTTCCAGTTCTATGCCTACGACTCGAGCACCACCGTGTCACAGTTCGTGAACTATTTCAACTCTCAGTTGAATCGTTATGGCGGAAGTCAGATGCTGGCTAGTTTTATGACGGAGGGAAGTGGAGGGTTGTCACCTGCGAATGGATTCTTTGACGCCTGCAGAAAGCTGAGGGATTCCAACAAACTCAGCGGCATCTTTGTGTGGTGTGCAGACAGTTCGCAGTCCAATGACTTCCAATATGAAAAACAATCCCAGGCTGTCCTCCTAGGGTCCTGATTAGCACCTATATAACATTTCGTGAAAATAAATTACAGCGTGAATCTCTTCTTCTGTACTTGTATGCATATCTCTTAATGGAATATTGAAGTTAATTCATCTCCCTGTGACTAGACCAACATCAATCTTATAACAAAATATTTAGTTATCATGCATAGCTATAGATCTAATATACTCATGCTTATTAGGATTAAATATGAATAAAAAAACTTACGTTTATTTTATCTTGATTAAGTTATTCGTTATAATAATAAACATTTGAGGTATATTTTATCTTGATTAAGTTATTCGTTATAATAATAAACATTTGAGGTAAAATTTCTAACTGTTTTCTATTTTCTAAATTATTTACGAAGTTTTGTTTTACAATCGTTGAAAACTAGTAAAATGTTTGTATGCACTTTATTCAAATGATCTCGTGTTATATTGCTTGGCTAATTGTGTGGTAGGACCATCAATTGTCGCATTTCTCTTATACTCTCTCCCATGACTTTTAACGTGAAGTTAGGCATAGTCTAAGATCTATAGCTTTCTTAAGGTTAAAATATGATATGTATACTAATGTACTTGTCGTTGATTACTAATGTTTGACTATTGATAATCAAACCAACCACTGCAAGTTTCTATTGAGATGTTTTAACTTGTTATTGAGATGTAGTGGACAAAGCATTTGGTTTAAGTTTTTTCTATGAGAAACTAAAAGTAAAGCTGATAAAAAAATTAGATTTATCATTTCAATTAGAATGTTTGTAAATTAAGTGCTTTCGATTACTAGACATTTTGATTTCTTTACTGTCTTTGTAATATGTTTGACATCAATGATAACATTTTCATAACATGTCTACATTTGTAGCAATCTTTGTTTTGTCACACAAGTGTATCATGGGTTGAGATAAATAACAACACATTGCTCTCATATTTGTAAAACTTTATTCCCTGAAAACCACTTGTCAAACAAATAATTTTGTAGGTTGGAAGATTCAAAAACTTATCACATTTTCTATCATTTTTTTGCAGATTTCAATTAACAAAATAAACATAAGAATAACCATCAAAGACTCTCAAATATGTAAAAAACACCCTTCCATTTTTTCATAGTTTCTAATATTTTGTTAGATTTTTTTTCAATGAAATATAAATATGGAACAATTCACAATAAAAAAAAGTCTACCTAAAAAATTGATCAACTCCATGTTACTCAACACACATGCAACCCTTCCTAATAAAGTTTATTTTTTTATTCCATCTAAAAGTATATTTGGTGGGATATGTAAGAAACAAAATTAGTAATGTTACTTTTCTTTTCTAGTACTTTGGACATCAATATAATGAATCAAAGAATTTAGATGTATTTTATACCACATCTTAATACACTTTAGTAAACAACATTTGGAAATAATTTGATTTTCACTAAATTAATTTCCCTATTCAAGTCTACATTAGTTTCTCTCCTCAAACTCCTACTATTTCAATATTATTTGATCTAATTTATAAATCAAACAAAAAAATGTTCATCCTAGATCACTTGTCAATGATCCTCCATGTTGTATTCATTTACATTAGCAAACAATGTAGTAAGAGTGTGCACACTATTCTACTAACCACATTGGTCTGACTACACCTCCTTGGATTATTTTTTTCTAGTATTTCATCAAGTCACTTAGTATCCAGCCATCACTTAATTTTTAGTAGTGTTGTAGGTTCCTGTTTCTTCTTAGATGTTGGATGAAAAATTTCAATTCTTTATGTTTCTCATCATTCCTAAACATAGGGCTAAAACTTCATACTATAATGAAGACAATGAACATGATAAAACTAAATGTATTAGTTGGATCTTGGTAGATGAATTGTGTTTTGTTGAAGGTTGTGGGTGCCTTCAGGACTTGGACTTTAATGTGCTTACTTATTTTCACTTCCCCCCTCTTCTCTAAGATTCCTTTTCATTGTTGGTTCTTTTTAGTGCTAGGGGTGGTTAGTTCTTGGTGATAGTGTTTTTTATGGTGCTGGAGTGTGAGTGTTTCAAGGAGTTGAATTTTGATGCTCATAGTCTCTCTCCTCACCTTATACTACAATGGGACCCTTCTTCTGTATTAGTTTTATCTATCTTCTCTCTAACACCAATTGAGGTGAAGGGAATTTGTTTGGAGGTGGAATTCGATGTGGCTAAGAAGATGCCTTTCTCCTTGGGTTGTCTTAACTTATCTTTCCTATTGAGGTGGTGTTGTCTTCTATTGAGGTGAAGTTTAGTGATGGCAATGGTTTCTTCAAGAGAATTTTTTGTTTTCTTCAATGGTTGGGGGAACCTTTCAAAACCCCTTGTTTGATTCTTCATGTTTTGGGAGCCTTCAAAAACCTAAGGTTAAGGATTCCTCTAGTGGGAACTTATTATATTATCAGGTTGCTAGTATTCGAAAAGGTTATGTGGACCTTATTAAAACCCATTTTTTCTAAGGTTATGGGTGCATGGTTTCTATTTCTATGCTTTAGGGAGACTTTGTTATCTCTATCATAGGCTTTGGCCTTTATTCTTTTTAGTTAGGGGCTCAATGAGATGCTTTTTCTAGGCTACTATTATTGTGTTTCTAGTTAGTTGTGGTTCTACAATGTATTTTCTTGTGTAGTTATTTGTTGTTGGGGGGTTCCATATCCATTTCAAAATCTTCTTGTAATAGGAGTTTCCAGTCCCTAAAAACCTATTTTTCCTTAATAAATAATAAAACTAATTGTATTAATAGCTGAGAGTTAATTAATATAGGCGATGGTCATGACGGTGATCATGGAATACATTACCTTGGATGGAAGGTATAAAAGAGCCAACTCTTACCATTTTGTGCTGCTTTGTCACTTCCATCACAAGATTAGGGTGTCTCTACCTTTTTTCTTCTTCAATCCCTCTGCCTTAGCATTACTGATCATAGGAGGAAAGAGAAGAAACCCATTCTACATGAGGGGCTTATTCTCCTCATTATGGAACATATCAAGTAGAAGGCCATTTCTAGCCCTATCATTTCTTCACCCAAAGGCTCTGGCTCGTCTATGAAATGTTTGAGGGATACGACTGGAAAAGAGGAGATTTCTTTTGGTAAAAAATTAAAATCTACGAAGGATGTTGGTATGGACACAGACTATACTACTGAAAGTGTTGAAGGTTATGCTGACATGACTAACTCGAATGAGGATGATAGTGAACTTCATTGTCGGTGTCGAATACTATATCTAGGGATAATGAGAACAAGGAGGAGGAGGATGATGAAATTATGGAGGAGGGGGACATTCCTATGAGCAAAGATAACAATGAGGATGAAAAGAAATAGGAGGATGTGGGAGGCCAACTGGTTCCCATCTTGGTAGATTATGATAGTTCAGAGGATCATGATGTGCCAATTTTCCTAGAACTAGAAGTTATCATGGACATCCATTCAGATAGGTTGAAGAATTCCCCAATTGTAGAGAATGACTCCCTTGTTGTGGAGAAAGATAATGTCCCTTCTTCCCCTCAAAATATTCCCTTTGTCAAAACTATTGATATGCAAGAATAGAATGTGCAAATTTTCAAAGAAGATATGGATGAAAAAATTGACCCTCCATTTGGGGTTCACCATACTATGAAGGTGGATTCTATGTACTCATTTCATTTGTTGAAATGGGGTTTTCAGGAAATAAAAAATCTGAATTTAAAATATCATTCTATTTTTGCTAAGGTTGATTCATTGCAGGAGATCTTGGAGATTGGTTCGAAGAATGTGGAAGGCAACAAGGACAATGGCAGGAATAAGAAGGTGTAGGAGATGCAAGTTAGAGTTGGACACACAAAAGTAGTGCACTTCTATGGATCCTTACAATCAAGAACACTAAAAAATGAGGCCTCAAAAATTGATCCATAGCTCTATATGTATGGAGTTGCAAGATGTAGAGTTGCTCTCAGCTAGAGCTATGAAGCTAATGACCTTGCTAGTTAGCCACACAATGAGAGATTCAAGGTTGAAGACAACGGAAAGAATGCTAATATCTCCAATGAATCTAAATGAAATGCAATGCAAGTAAACTAAGAATGAGGATGCAAGCTAAGCTAAATGATAACAATGCAATGCTTGAAAGGAAATCTAATCTATGAAAGGAAAATGTAAACTATACTATGAAAAGGAAATTGCAAGTGTTACAATCTCTCCTAATTAAGCTAGATGAGATTAATCTATTGCATAAAGAAAATCAAAGCTATGAATGCCATGATTATGCAACTATGAAAGAAAACTAAATGAGATGCGACAATAATGTCTTCAAAGTTTGAATGCAAGAATATCTTCAAAGAGCTCCAAATGACCTAGAAAACCTGTAGCATAACATTAGTATGAAACATGAATGGATGCCAAATGAGGAGGAGAGCTCTCCTTTTATAGGGAATGAGGAGAAATGGACCATGGAGATTAAGAGGCAAAAGACTTAATCAATGGTGGAGCATCAAAGAGGAGCAATCCATGTGCACAAATATCCTCCACTGAGAAAATAAGAGTTGACTTTTGTGTCCATATGAGACAAAAAGTACTTTTTTTATTTTTATAAAATAAGAATAATGCTTTATTTGTGCAACTTAGGATAAGAGGAAAAGTGGGGGCTTTTTATTTATTAAAAGGGGAGGAAATATTCCTTTTGAATAAATAAAGACTTTAGGATAAAATGTTTAGCCCAAGGCAAATAATCAAAAATGATGAAAAGGATTTGATCAAGGAAATTGATATAATTGATAAAATGTTGATTTTTGAAAATCTTGATTAAGGGATTTGATAAATTGCTGAACGGGGGCCCAAAGTCTAGGCGACCATTTTAGGGTGCATACAAGAGGAGATAATCTAGAGAATTCTGTGAAGAAGCATATGCAGGATAAAAACATAGTCATGGGCTCTACCATGGAATGTTTTATGTCTATCAAAGTAGAGTTGAATGTCAGTTCCCCCAGCAAGAAACCTGAGGAGGAAAATGAGGATGTGTGTGATGAGGGTCTTGGTAAACAGACTCGATCGGCTAAAAGGAAAAAGATCCAAGATCAGATCCTTGAGCTCTCAGACTTCAATTATGTCATTAAGAAGATCTTTGAGGCAAAGAAGGAAGCAGAAAAAACTTGTAAGGAGTTTTCTTAGTTTTTCTTGGGGGTATTTACTGCTCTGTCTCTAGGTTTCTTTGGTTGCTAGTTATTTTTTTGGTGTTCGGTTGTTTTGGCTTTTTTTCTAGCTTTGGTTATGATGGACTGGTTCAAAGTCCTGCTTCTTTTTAGTATGTTTAATGATGTAATCTTTTGAACTCTACTTGTACAGGGTTTCAGGTCCCCTTTAAAACCAATTTTTTGCTGCAATCAAAAATAGCTGAGAGTTAATTTAAAATGCGTAAGACCTTTTGAAATTTGACTCGTAGCCTACACTTTGTTACCATGACCCTTCTCCTTGTATACATTTTTTGTCTTTATCTCTAGTTGTGAAATATATTACTTGGTTAGGGGCATGAAATTGTAGCATCCACGTTTCTAGATAAATCTTGAATCAATTTTATCATTAATTAATATATAATCTCATTTTCATTAAAAATAAGAGGAATTTGAATTGTTGTGAAAGAAATCATAGCACATCAAAAATATGTAAAGCATTAATTAATGGTCACTTGAATTATTTGATTTATTTAAAATGTACTCTTCTCACAAATTTATTTTAATACTTAAGAAATAATAATGAATTTAAATTAAAAAATTTATATTTGTGTGTGTTTTTTTATAGAAAAAGAAGCAAGAGGGTGCCGGCCCGCAAAATAAAGGGACTAGAAGCACATTAATAGCACATTAATGGTACCAGTCAAAGTAGATAATAATAGTTTGACAATAGAATCACCAAGTCTAATCTCCCCCTATCAAAAACATAAATCATAGTACTAATCAAAAGGATTAAACTAGAGTACTTAAAATGAAGAGTAGTAGTTAAAATACTACTCATAAGCCACACAGGGCTAAACCAAAAGCTAGAAAAAATAACTTTAACCCCAAATGCAAAATAGGGGATCCGAGGGCCATGCCTAGTCAAAAATAACCAACTCATGAACACCAGTAGTTAGTTCTTTCCATGCAGATGCTTAGACATCATGGTACTAGCCCACTCCTCCTGCAAGAACAGGAAAAGATCCTTTTTATCCTTGTCCACTTCCAGACTCCCGTCCGCCAGCTTTCCCTGCACATTAAAGAGGGTCATAGCTGAAGCATGTGTTGGCTCTTTTCCTTGTAGGACCAAGCTTGAATCAAATAGTTCGGCTTAGACTCACAGGCTAGGCACTCAAGCTTGACAAGAAAAACACACCAATTGATGAGGATAGAGAGAAATCCTCCTTCTTCTTTGAGCTCCACATTCACTTAGGTGGGTATTGTTATCTGCACACTCAAGACACCTCATGACAAAATTGAAGGCCTACAGACAGATTAATGTGGAATAGAAATCAATCTCCTATAGGTATCATGTACCCCAATGATAGAAAGTCTCATGCAATAGCCCTACTTGCATGGAATCAGATTGAAAGCTAGAAACCTATCCTAACAACATGAAAGGGAAAGGGTGGAACTAAAAGCAAATGATTTTAAATGGATTTGAAGGGACCCCTGAGATACCCTAAGTCCCTAATAGACCAGTGCCTTATCCAATGGGCCATAGAGTCAAATACCTTACTGCAAGAGACAACTATGAAACAAGAACCCAATATGCTCAATGTGTTGATGCCTAACATCAATCACACACCATGACCAAACCTCAACTTAGTACCCACCTATGCATTCAAATATGTTATTATCCATCAAAGGATTTTGACCCTCCCCATAGAAGAGACCTATGAACAGATAATACATTGACCAACATCCACTGGAAGACAAGGATGAAATATCCTTGACACCTCAACTCATACATACATGAACACTAACTCTGAACCAGTTATCTCTGTGAAGACAACTCCACTTGCAAACACTTAGGCAATGCAAATAGAAAAATCAAACACGCTTGATGTATGATTAATGGACTCAGAATTCAAATGGAGATAGCTTGGTAATAGTAAGAATATATTCACTTGTCATACATAAGACAAATCTGTTACAACATGCACTGTATTCTCTAAACCAGCAAGAGAAAGAAAAACACCGTATATGTAGAGAGAAAGAGAAAATCTATAGGAAAAAGGCCCTTCACATGGAACCAATTCTCCTCAAAAATTTGCAGAAGAAGGAACCCTTACAAAATCAAACCACCTGCAATTTATACCACTAGCTACCTTGGAATTCTCGGAGAGAATGCAACAAGCTACGAACAGCTAGGGCTAGGGTTTCAACTACCTAACCAACCAAAAGAATACATCAAAATTTATTACAGGGGCAGGAAACCAAGTAATCTCAGACAAATAGATCAAAGATGATCTCCAATCATCATAATCCTCAGAATAGAGCATAGAAGACCACAGATCTATCAAGAGAGAAAATCAAATCAACCACCCTGAAATCACGCCTTGAGCCACTCCAAAACTATCCTCCTCCACATGGCACAAATCCCTGCAATCACTCAAAGCACCCTAGACCACACTGGAATGGTGGAGAAGTTCAATTTCACCAACTCTGGCCCCCTCTGTCGTCAATTTCAGTTCCTCCTGGTCACTGGAAATGTCTCTGAGATTCAAATTTGAAAACCAACGGTTACTTTGCACTTCGCGGGTCTTAAGTTTTAACCATTTTCCCTCAGTCACGCAATTGCGTAGTCACCAACCTCACCACCATAGGAAATAGGCAACAATTTATGCCTGGTCGTATGATCGCATAACCCGAAAATGGGTTATGCGAACATGCGACAACCATTTCCCCTCACATTCTGCATAACCGCCGATGCTAGACCGTGGCCACAAAAGGTTATGTCGCATGTTCGCAAGCCAAAAAACTAGCTCATGCAAACATGTGACAAGATGCTATCATACACCCCACCAGCCATCATGATACCACCAAAAAATCCTGACCTGGGCCCGCGTTCAAATCCACCATCCTGCCAGCATGAACCAACCGAAGATCACCAGGACCTCACCTGCCACCGAGCCCACCAACAAATATAGACGGGCCCTAGGGACATGTGGCACCCTGTCACATGATTGCATAGCCCGAAGATGGGCTATGCGAACATGCAACCACTCGCAGACCGCAACCTTTTCGTGACGGCAACCATCAACAGAAAATGTCAGTTGCATGATTGCATAGCCTTACAAAAGGCTATGCGAACACGCGACTAACCACCAGTAAACCGTCACGTGTCACGCCATCAAATTGTAACCTGCACCATTCTACCGATGGGCCCCAAGGACATGTGGCAAGTGCTTGCATGATCACATAGCCAAAAACTGGGCTATGCGACCATGCGACAACCAATCACAGGCTACCACATGACCACCTCTACCTGCCACCACATGAAGATAACACTACCACCTGAGAAAAGTAACATCAATGGCTGGTGTAAGATTGTAAAGGTCTGACAAATCTCTTGCGAACTTACACCCGCTGTTCATCTTCTGACATCATCAGGGCCCGCTAAGCCTTCAGAAATTTAGGTCTCACCATCCATCGCACCTGCGCAGTTAAGACCAAGGTCAAAAACACATAATGTTTTTGACACAAAGAAAGACCAAAAACACAGAGTTTTTTATGCCAAAGGATAAGCGCACAAAACAAGAAGCACAAGGTTGAAAACAACACAAAGTTCGAAAACATCATGGTTTTTTGAGAACACTGTGGGTTTTTGACACTGTGGTAGAACTTTAAAAATGCTTCCCGCAGACCTTAGAATTTGAAAAACTTTTGGGTTTGGCGATTTAGCAGACGGGACACGGGCTGAAGCAAGGTGACACATAAAGAGCACAAGGCAGGAGCGCACACCATAAAACCAAGTGGATTACCTTTGCAAGAAAAAACTGAGACTGCAAGCTGGGTAGAGACAACAAAACAAAGACTGCAGGGTAAAAGGCCATTTTCCTAGGATTTTCCAATGACTGGAAAAATGGCCTAACAACATGCATGACCTTCAGGGAAAATTTGTTAGTTATCATGTAGTGATGCTTTAGTTCCTGCATATTCCTTTTGATGTCCATAATCTCCTTGTCCATGTCAGAGAACCTCATCTTGAGAGTGCCTTTCAATTTGATTTTGTCAGCCAGAAACCCAATATTGTACTCAGAGGTGAGGGACTTATCCTGGGGATCATCAAAAGGACTCAGGGGTGGGGTAGGGTTACAGGGGATTTCCATGGTTTGCTGGGGGTTGGGTGGGGGAGTGTTACCAGTCCTAATAAGACTCATGTGATCTTATGAGGAACCTTTCATGGACTCAGTGGTGTGAGAGTCTTCTTTAGACAGGGACTACTCTCTAGAGGCTGCTTCCATCATCCTGGTTTTACACTGCTCCTTAGCAATTCTATTAGACCTTCGGCAACCCGAGCCACTCAAGTCCACCTCCAAATTAACTTGGCTCTCCATCATTCTCCATTTTTTGGACCTTCGTTTGGTCTTAGGAGTATTGTCAGACTCCTTCCAATCATTTTTCTCCATAGACTCATAGACATGAGACTCCTCCTGACCCTCCTTATTGAAAGGGTTTTTAACACATTTTTTGCGGGTTCTACCCTTTTTAGCACCCAGCTCAGATTCCTAGATAACCTGGATGGATAGGGCGGTGGAATGAGTGGGATTTTTAGTTTTGGTCGAGGACTCCTCCTAGGTCATCTCTTAGATAATCGAGGGGGATTTGGGCGCTAGGAAAATAGCTTTGTGGATGTGGTAAATGTAGAGATGGAGGCCCTGATGAAGGAAAATAGCTTGTCTTCACTTGATGTGAGTACTTGTGGCATTGTGACCATGAGGAAAATGTTGAGTAAAAATGCTTAAGGTACTCTTGAGGCTGCGAGGTCCTAGTCCTTTACGAGGAGCAAGAGGGGTACTACGAATGAAAGCCCTTACTAAGAACCATAGATAGAGGCCACCCTATTTTTCCACTTATCTTCTTGGTGCAAGGATTGATCTAAGTGGAATAACCTAGATCACCCCAAGATTACCCACCATCTGTGTTCCTTTGGTTGTGTCTTTGGCACTTCCACGACAAAGCCAATATCTATTGTGGGCGACCACTTTGTGTGAGGCAAGGGAGCATCAAGTGTGGGCTAAGTTGTTAAGTACTGAGCCTTGACCTTCTAAGATAAATATTGCTTGAAGTGCTTTCAATTATGCTATATCAGTGTAAACATTCTCAACATTCAAACAATCGGTAGCATTCATAGGGTGTTTTTTCCATTTTTGATATCACAATTGTTTGTCTTGGCAAGGTTTCTTTTGCCCTTGTTCTAAGTGCTTGGAGACACATTTGATCCCATACTATTTGCAAACTTGTCGAATTACTATTGTCATTGTGATTGGAATCAAAAAATCAACCTTAAGACTGCAAATTTTGAATGAACAAGCCTTAAAACTGAGATTTTGACACTCACTGGTCAAAGAGTCGTGGGACACTGAAAGATTGTCACTCCCTGTTCTGAGAACTGTCATGCACCAGTTTGCCCTAGAAACACTATCACCTCTCTTACCTAGAAATTTTCTCTCTATCTACCTGGACTATGTTGCGCGACATTACATGAAGTGGTGCCTGACCTTAAAGTGGCATGCTATTTGCCTAGAGACTATCACCTGAGATTTTGCTGTTGTATACCTAGTTTCACTTGCTTTTAGTTGGTTGGGTCTTTAGGAAGGTTACTTATCTTACCGTTGCAAGCCTATTTTGACCTTGAGTTTCTAGTTTTAGCCCTCTAGGGTTAGTATCATTTGATTTACAATGTCACCTTGGGAAGGATTACCAAGTTAGAAGACTATTCCTATTAAGAAAGAACATCTCTAGAATTGTTAGCTACTTTTTTGGAGAATTTTAGTGCTCCTTTTGTCCAAATGATTTTCACCAAATCTCAAATTCAATTATATTTTGGCCTAGTCCAACCTCCTGATTGAAAAGTGCAAGGATATTCATCCTTTGATTTGAGGCACCTCTTTGATAGTGTTGGTAAAGACCTTTTATTTCTATCTTTGCATCTTTTTTTGGACATTAGAGAACTTCAATTATCCTAGTTTGGGGTTGACACTTTGTGAGGTCGCCTTATCATTAAGAATATTTTTTTATTTCATGTTAGTTACAACTCAGTACCAAGTAAATCAAGGGAAGCGACCCCCCATTGTCTTCAATCAGTTACCCTTAGTTAAGACTTGTCAATGGCGAAAGGGAAAGGAACCTATTTTTGACCAATCCCCAAAGAGTGAGTCTGAGGTCTGTTTCAATACAAAGAGTAATCCTACTGAAGTGAGTACCTCTGTGGCACCACTTTCATTGAATATGGATACAAGTTATACTTTCACAAGAGAACAAAGAGAAGCAATGAATCAAACTCTTAATGACATTTTCCAATGACATAGGGGTGACATGATGTCTGCTGGGTCTTCTTTTGATAGTCCACCTAGATCACCTCCTATTAATGATAGGTATTTGGATGCTCACCAATGAGCAGAGAAACACTATAGGAAAGCTCACTCGAATGCACAGTCACAACCCAATAACCAAAACAACAAGTCAGGTGATGCTCACATCAACGTAGCTAATATATTCACACATTCAAGAAAGTCTTCTCCTCTTAGAGATGCCTCACAATATACAAGTGATAGGTTAAAGAGGATTGAAAGAGAAAAAAAAGCTTTCTTAGATGAACAAGCTACTAAGAAAGAAAGGTTCAAACAATTGGAGGATGAGGAACGAGCTTTGCTAGACATAAGGAGAAGAGCCACACAAGAAGAACAAGATAGGCTCCTAGCGCAACAACTTCATAATCAATTCAATAATAGGGGTACCCATAGTGGAACCAACTCTCCACCATCTACTCCCTCAGCAAGTCCAAGGACCAAGAGAAGGTCAAGGACTCCTTCGAGATCACCTAGTCCTAGAGGAAGAAGTACTTCTTGACATAACCATCATAGGAGACAATCACCTCCTAGATATTTAGGAAAACCCTCCCAATGAGCTCATCATGGCTCTCAACATGGAGGAAGTTATGCCAACTTTGATCATATGGATTTTATGACTATGCATCAAGAACCATCTTTTCAAGCATATGTAGAAAGATATGTGGAGCAAAATAAGGATCAGTTCCTAGAAAGTCTCATCAACAAAGGTGCTAAGGTCCCATATGATTTTGATGTGCACCAAAAGATTAAGAAAGAAAATCCTTCAACCAACGAAGTGATCATGCAAATGCAAAGGGACATAGAGAAAATGAGAGCTCCTAAGAGTACATTCAATTTAGACTCCATATGTCCCAACCCTATAGACAAAAGTGTGGTGATGATTGAATTTCCTAAGAAGGTTGAGTTCCCAACTTATGACAAATATGATGGTATTGGTGACCCTCATGACCATGTTAGACAATTTTACATAATGAGCTTTTCTTTTCATCATGAAGACTGCTATTTAATGAGATTATTCCCAAGGAGTCTAAAAGGTCAAGCTATGGAGTGGTTCGCCAACCTTACTCCTCCAGTGAAGATGTTTAAAGAACTTGTTCAAAGATTTGTCCAACATTTTTCTTACAATCTATCAAGGTCAGTCACAATGCTTGATTTGTGCAAACTCAAACAAAATCAAGGAGAACCTTTTGTCACCTTCTTGCAAAGATGGAGATAGTTGTGCTCGAAGTATCCTAGAATGATTCCTGAGGAAGAAAGAATAGACATAATTGAGAGCAATTTAATACCAGAGCTAAGGTATGAAGTGAGGAAAATGGTTTATAGCTCTTTTGATACCATGGTAGAGACTTCATGTCGTATAGAAGATGTCCTAAAAGAACAAGGCATTTTGGCCAAAACAACTAATAACAACAATGGCCAAAATAATAATCATAATGGTAATAAGGACAAAAAAAACTCTTATTGGAATAAGAATAAGCAAGTGGTTAATGATGGGGTTGTTGACTTGTCACAACCTAAGAATGAAGGAGTTCTTAATCTCTCTAACGCAGTCCAAGCCATGAAGCTGCAAACATCTTTAGAACAACAAGAGAATAAACCCAAGTATCAAGGGAGACCTAAAACAAAAAAGAGACAATTTACCAAGCTTGAGGACTCATATGCAGACATTTGCAAGATGTTAATTGCTCATAATTTGGCACAACCTCAAGATCCTGCCAAGCACCGCATACCAGATCCTAAGCCTCATTGGTGGAATGAGAAGGATTTTTGTATCTTTCACAATGGAATTGGACACGATATAGAAAATTGTTTGACTTAAGCATCTTGTGCAAGATCTTATTAAAAGTGGAAGATTAAAATTTGATGGGTTGACCACAAATGCTAACCAAAAAGCTTTTAAATAACCCTTGCCCAAATATGAAAAAGGAGAGAACTCTATGAGTAAGAATGGCAAGGCCGCTATCAACTACACTTATGCAACCATTGAAAATGTCATTAATATGCTCAAATTTGTGGACAATGATGTCAATGTGATCATTGGGAGAGATCCCTATGGTTATAAAGCAAACTCGTCCTCCATTTTTTATGAAGGACCCATTGTGGTGCTTAGAGGCCCTCGTTCTCAAGGATTGTCTCAACCTCTTAATGCTGTCACTAGGAGTTAGTCCCAAGGTCCTGTTGTCATTCGAGGTCCTAATTCTAGCAAATCAAAACAACTAGTGTCAAAGAGTGTTCCTCCTATGTCTACTATTGGTCTGGATGTAAGTTATAACCTCATCAATCAGTTACAGAGAACGCCAGCACAGATTTATATTTTTGAGCTCCTTGATTTGTCTCCTAAACATAGGCATGTTCTTGAGGATGCCTTGCGAGTAGCCAGTGTCCCTAATGACATAGATGTTGACCAATTCCAAAACATGGTCAGTCACCTTGCTAGCCCTCATTACCTTACATTTTCCAAAGAAGATGACAAAGCACTAAGTCACCTGCATAACTTGGGCCTCCATATTGAAGTCATGATCCATAAAACCCATGTCAGGTGCGTGTTGATAGATCGGGGTGCTGGGCTTAATATTTTCTCTTTGACTCTACTGATAGCCTTGGGATATTCCAAGAAAATTATTGACACTAGGAAGAAGATCACCATCAAGGCCTATGATGAGGTAGAGTGAAGCTCTAAAGGATTGGTCATTCTTCCTGTCAGAATTGGTCCTATGGAAAAGGACATTTTGTTTCAGATTGTTGATGCTAGACCTTTGGCATACAATATTTTGTTAGGTAGACCATGGATTCAGGACATGAAAGCGGTGTCATCTACCTACCATCAATGTGTTAAATTCCCTTACAATGGTGTTGAATTTTCCATACCAGGGGATAGCACATTATTTGTCAATGCAGTTTCAACTGGTTCACAAGTTCCCTTAAATAGAGAAGCTAACAACTTTGATGCTATTGTTGAGCAGTGTAAGAATAAATTTAAGTCCGTTGACCTTGGCATGGGAGATTACAAGATGGATTCCTTCATAAAAATTCCAATCTTGCCTAGGTCTTATGGAAAACCTTCACTCAAGAGGAAACCTTCATCCTCCGCCATGGCTTTGTTTGGGAAATTTGTAGAGTCCTCGGTGCCTATTCAGGAAGAGAAAGAGGAAGTAGTCGTCAGAGATTGGATTTACAGAGAAGAAAAATACCAACATAATGAGAATTTTGCACCTTCTCCTAAGACCTATGGGAGAGGATATACTCTAGTTAAAAACATGGGCTACCCAGGTCATGGACCTCTTAGTCATAGATTAGATGCTAAAGTGGAACCTCTTGATCATTCTCTCTTTGGCTAGAGAATTAAAACAACAATGGGCCTAGGTTTTGAAAGCAAAAATGAAAAAGCTGCTCCTATCCTAGTTGCGATGGATAATGATGATGAGTTTAATTATGTGCTGAATTTGCAAAACCAGTAAGGTGAGTGTGAAGATTGGATCCCTTCCACTAATCTCCTTTGGGGAGACCTAGATGCTTCCGCAATTGATCCAGCAAGTTTTGAATAGGATCAATCCTCTGTTACAACTCATGGTGAAGAATCTACTCAATCTAAAAATGATATCCAAGAAGGTTTCACCCTCGGTGACCCAGGTGCCTCTACCTTGATGCCTAAAAAATATGGTTGGTGCAAACATCCCAGTAGGGATTCTGACACAGAATCGCATGAGTATGAGTGGGAGACCCGCTCGGATTGTTCCACTATTGATCTGGACATTGCTATTGTTCACACATTTGAGTCCCAACCCGAGGTAGCTAATGAGTGTAGTGTAGGGCTAGAGGATTGGATTCCTCGAATTGCCTTAGTGGATGATACTTCATTTGGGGAGACAAACCCTAATTTAGGTACCTTAGAGGGAGACTTGATGAATCCTAACTATATGATCACCAGAGATAATACCTAACATATCAATAATATTGAACTAGTCATTGACCTCCCGCTTGTCCACCACCATCTGATTGACTGATCACAGCATTATCAAGAGCCTCAGCTCCTTACTTTCCATAATGACTACGAGATAGCCTACTAGTTAAACACTCTTGAACCCATAGTCTCTTCCACTAGTGAGCCTACAACAAGTATGATGGAGCCTAATATTAAGTACCTCAGTCATAAAATAAAAGAAAAGAAAAAGAAAAGAGATGGTTCTGATGGTGAAAACCACTTTGTGGCAGTGTCAGAACCCAAAATAGTAAAAATAAAAGATGTATCCGAAGGTGAAAACCTCTTTGAGGTGCCTAAGGATGGGGTACTTAATAATTTGCTAAGTTATTTTCAGAACAGATCATCAGTTCTCATTGAGCCTACATACCCAATGAATCTGAATATGAAGGAGGCTCCACAAATGATTCATCTAGCTTAGTCTCTATCAGAACAAGAAAAAGAGGCATATACAAGATTCTTATAGAAAAAGAAAATCAATTTTTCTTGGACATATTCAGATATGCCAGGGCTTGACACTAATCTTTTTATGCATCATCTATCTATAGCTCTAGGAATTAAACCAATAAAACAAAAGTTGAGGAAAATGCATCCTCACATAGTTCTCCTTGTTAAGGCTGAATTAGAAAAGCTCTTAGGAGCAGGATTTATTAGAGCTATTGACTATGCCGAATGGATCTCCAATATTGTTCCAGTTTCAAAACATGATGGGTCCATTTGTGTATGCACAGACTTTAGAGACCTTAACAAAGCTTGCCCAAAGGATGACTTTCCACTCCCTAATATAGATATTATAGTGGATATGACTACGGGCTATGAAATATACTCTTTAATGGATGGTTTCTCTAGATATAACCAAATAAAAATAGTTCCTGAAGATCAAGAAAAGATAGCCTTCACATGTGCATGGGGAACCTATTGTTGGGACGTCATGCCATTTGGATTCAAAAATGTAGGAGCTACATATCAAAGAGCTATGACAACAATCTTTCATGACATGATGCATAAAAATATGGAAGATTATGTGGATGATACCTTGGCTAAATCTAAGAAAAGGGATACATACCTCAAAAATTTGGAAGTAATTCTAGATCGAATGGAACAATTTCAATTAAGATTGAATCCAAAAAAGTGTGCATTTGGGGTTACCTCAGGTAAACTTCTAGGATTCATAATTTCAGCCAAAGGAATAGAGGTGGATCTTGAAAAGGTTCAAGCGATATTAGATATACAGCCTCCTAAGAACATTAGTCAAATGAGAAGTCTCCAAGGATGACTCCAATCTATACGGAGGTTCATTTCACAGCTTGCAGATAGAGCACAGACATTCAATAAGACATTAGATAAGGGAGTCTCATGTACCTGGAATGAGGATTGCCAAAAGAGTCTAGACCAAATAAAATAGTACTTGGCTAATCCCCCAATTTTAATGCCTCCTATCCCAGGAAAACTATTGATTTTGTATATATCAGTGACAAAATCTTCTCTGGGGGCACTGTTGGCTCAACTTGATGATACTAGGAAAGAAAGAGCCATTTACTACATCAGCTGTACATTTGTCTCCTATGAGGTCAATTATACTAGTATTGAAAAATCTTGCCTTGCTATGGTGTTTGCTTCCCAAAAGTTGCGTCACTACATGCTTGCACATACAATACACCTCATAGCTAAAATTGATCCTCTCAAATACTTGCTTGGTAAGGCTGCTCTCATGGGTAGACTTGCTAAATGGATGATGATTCTTTTAGAATTTGACATTGCGTATGTTGAGCGTAAAGCCATAAAAGGACAAGCTATTGCAGATCAACTAGCTGATTTTCCAATAAAAGACAAAACACCAATGCAAGTTGAATTCCCTAATGAGCACATCATGTACATGACTGCAAGAACTTGGAAGATGTTCTTTGCTAGTTCAAATATGCAAAATAGATCAGGATAGACTATTGTTTGTTTCCCCTCATGGGTATACTATTCCAAAATCCTATAAATTAGTGTTCCCATGCACAGACAACATTGCTAAATATGAAGCCTTAACTAATGGATTGAAAATGGCCATGTTAGAAATAGGAAATACTGAGAGGGGCGAGGTGAATTAGTATTTCACAAACTTTTTCTTTTGCCCACTTATGGATATAACAGATTAATTTAGTGCATACAAAGATTATCAAGCTAATTAACAAACATAGCAGTAAATAGAAAGAACTCATAACACATGATATGTTCTTGAGGAAACCCTGGCCAAGGGAAAACCCTAGTGGGGATGGTACCCACAAAGATCACTAATCAAAAGTATCCTGTTAGGGATATTGGACCCTGTTAAGAGTCAATTTACAATATATAGTAGATCTGTCCTGGTTAAAGGACTTTAGGCCTTGTTAGAAGCCTTAACCCTATTAGGAGTTAGATTACAAAACCTGATCACCAGCTGAGCTCACTGCCCAAGTAGGTAATACAAAATGTTTTTGACTATAGTATGGTACTGCTTACAACTTTTCATCAATAGCCTTTGCTGCTATTACAATATACAACTATTGCAAGTTATCCTTTTCTTTCTTTTTACACATCACAAACTGTTATTCCATTACATTTTAAGTATGCCTAATATATGAGTTATTAGAGATAATAACTTTATATGGTTGGCTTCCAAAATCTTTATCCAAGACTAAACATCTAGGATGTCATCCCTTCATAATGTTAAGTCATTATTTTGACAAGCAAAAATAATCCCTTAACGCTTTCGCTAATACTGTCTCCAAAACTGTTCTATCTGCAAACACTATCTTTGGTAAGCTTCGAATAACTTTGTCTATACTACTCCAAACTTTATGCACACTGAGATGGGGTATCCTCATACTCTATAGAAGCTTTAGTTAACTGTGCAAACAAAAATATTGCTGCAGTGGACGTCGCCAACTAAATCTTCATCAGGTGCTCTATCGGGATCACTGTATCCATACTTAGACAATTTCTTCCTTCAACTTGACATACTTGCATTCCAGATTTTGCACTCTCAATAGAGATCATATGTTTCCATAATGACAACATCTATGCATCCACATTAGCCAAATTGCCAACAATCTCCCCCTTTGTCATTGGTGGCAACATATGGGAAAATTGGCTAAGTGTGCAAACAAAACTTCAAAGTATTTACACAAAATTGTGGCCAAATGTTATACAACACATATACAATATTTTACTCCATAGAATAGCTCCCCCTATGAGTATCCTTCCTCAACATATTTTCAATTTTCTGCTATCTCTCCCCCTTTGACAACAATGACAAAGATAGGGTGTACAAAATTTTTTAATAAAAACTTGATACCTTGTTATCAGCTATTGCAAAGCTGGTAGGTTTGCACCATAGTCGCCAAACTCTGACTTCCATGATTCAAAATCTTTCTCCCATATCTTCCTAATGGATTTAGCAACATTGAGTAGAGTACTCAATCCGTATGTTGCTATCTGACAAGCTTGCAGGGAATTAAAGCTAAACTTCTGAAAAGATGTCTTTGCTAAAAGACACTGCTCAATTTGGTCTTCAATAATTGAGGTCTTGATTGAGATAAGCTCTCTCAAGATGTTAATCCTGATCATCTTTTTGTTCTTCTCCTCTGCTAACATTTTGATTTCATCATTTAACTTCCTTATGTTCTTCTCTACAAAACTTATATTTTCATTTGGGCTTGTCAAGGTGTTTGTTTCAGCTTTGATTGCATCTATCTTCTCTCTGATCTTCTTATCTTCTTCAGCTGTTAGGATTTCTAATTTTGTGCATTGTATATACAAACTCTTTCCAGTCTTAAAATTTTTCCTCAAATTCTTTATGCATACATCCAAATTACCAGTATCATTTTGAATATTTACACTTAAATTTTGTTGCATTTCTGCTTCAAAGTCTTCCTGAACTTTTATTCTAGCAATATCCTTTAAGTTAGAAAATTTAGAGTCAAAAGAGTTTATTACTATTTTAGCTTTCTCAAGTGGATCCGATTCAAATACCTTAGTGCTGATCACACTCTCAAGTTTCTCTATCAAAACTCTAACTTTGCCTTCAAGGTCCTTCACCTTCTTATTCTTTCCAATAATTTTATTAAGAGATGTGATGAACTCAAGCTGATCATCATCTTCAACCTCTTTTCCATGGTCTTCAAAAATTGAACCAATTTGTCTCTTCTTACTGTCAGGTGCACTAGGGGTAGTGACCTCTGTCAAAATTTGTTTACCTTTAACTATCTGCTCTGCTGGAACTGATTCTGATATAGATGGTGCTTCCACTGCCTCTGTATCCTTTTCTAATTCTATAATCTTCTCTTGCTCTTCTAAAGCCAAATTGTCAACAATGTTTCCTAGATCATGAAATACTGCATCATCTGACTCTAGTGTCACTTTGGTTCCTTCAATGTCCATTGATTCTTTTCCAATATTGATATGTGAAGAAGATGGGACTTCTTCAATACCAACTTCCTCTGCATGTGGTTCCTCTGATTGCTTCTACTGAGGATCTGATTCAACATGCTTTCCTGCAACTATATCTACAAGAACTTGCATTACTGCTTGCTTAGTCTCTTTCTATACTTCCTCCTTTTTTCCTCCCATTATAAGGATTGTTCTTCTCTTAGTTCTCAATAAAGTTCCAAGAGACTTCAAGAATCTCTTCAAATCATCTTCATCCTTAACTTCACAGAATTGCCTGATTACATGTTCTCTCATCTTTATGTCCTCTTCTTGTGCTCTCTATTTTCTATTCACAAGTCTATTGTACAAATCTTCTAGGATCTTACCATGAATAGTGCTAAGTTTCTTATCTATCACAATCATATGTGTAATCATTGCATTTTCAAAATTCAATCTATCAAATGATCCATATAGATCATAGAATTTATTTATCTTAGTGAAGTCTCCATGCTTCAATATATCTTCATTAACTCTTTCAATTCTTGGTTTCCAAGTTTTCTTCTTGATTGAAACTTCATCATCATCTTTAATTTCTGCTACATTTCTAGGTAGAGGTGGTACAATCACTTTTTGCCTCTTGTCGGGTCCTGTTGCACTCACTTTTACTCTTTTGCTAGGAATAGGAGAAAAAGATTTATCTCCTTCATCTTTTTCAGGTACTTCAACTTTTACTTTTACTACAATAGGATCAATAGGGTTTGCACTAGATGCCTCAGGTGGAATTACAAGATTTTCACTTTGCTTCAAGGCTTCTGCAGTCTTCTTAGCTATGTCAAACTCATGACTTGACATACCTGATTCTTTCAGTATTTTCTTCATAGTAGATTCAACTCTCCTACTAGATTGCTTCTTTTCTCTCAAACTTATTGCAGAGTTGAAATTCTCTTCATAGGTTCCAAACCTATTTGCATGACCATCCAACTCACACTTTAATAGTCTATTCACATATCCTACTATTTCTACTTCAGATACTTCATAGCCAAGAGGGTCTATGAATTCAATTCTAGGCTCAACTGCTTCAATGTAGGTGAAATCAGTGTCTACCATAAAACAAATGTCATCTTTATGCTTTTCAACTAAGGATTGAGGAATCCTTGATTTGTTCTTAACAATATTCTGAAAAGTCTTCAATACAAGCTTCACACTATCATTGACTTTACCAAATAGGTGTTTCATGTAGACTGAGTTTATTCTTTCCATTGTGTTCATATTATCACTCCAATCAACTGTGTAAGGAAATCTTCTCAAAATATGGAAAAATATATAGGTTATCAGAGATGAAAACCTAAACTGTGTGTACTTAGCCTTCTTAATCTTTTCTAAGTTCTCAAATAACTGAATTTTCAAAATTTCACATAGGTCTACTTGTTTCTTCTCAATACATATAAGATAAGCTACATGAACCATTCCTACAGTCATGTCATCTTCCCTTGAACTACCACAAAATTTAGTTGTTAGGATCTTGCAAAGGTACCTAACATCATCTTGCTTAATCTTACTTATCATAATTCCTCTACCATTATAACTAGATCCAGTGTTGTCTAAAACAATCTTTCTCAAGTTCTTTTCATTCAGTGGAATCTCTCCAACTTTTGATAATCTAGTAACATCATGAATTAGGTCGGCAGTTATATCAATAACTCTATCCTCCATCCAAAATTTCCCATTGTGGATTCTACTTAAAATGATCTTGGTACATTCCTCATCATTAAATTCATACTTCATGGAATAATTGATAATTTCATTGTTCTCTAGGTGCCCATAAACTGGTTTAACTGACATGTCTTGATTATACAAATTCCTATAATCATCACTAAAATATGCATCTCCCAAAGTTTCAAACTTGCAACCTAAATATCCTTTAACATTCTCAATGTGTAAAACTCCATCTGGTATGGATGATAGTGCTAGTCTATCATCAATTTCAGCTGGTTCTACTAGTTCTTTCTTAATCTTAGGTCTATTCTTATCCTTAACATTATGAGCCATAGAAATATCCATCTTATCCACTGATTAAAGATCAAAAAATACCTCAACTTTGCAAATCTAGGGTTTCGGTATGATCATCGTTGCAAACTGCTTCCAAACTTCTTCAAATCATCCTCAACTCACTTTTTCTTCTTTCAAATCTCTTTTCAATCACTTTGTAATCATGATAACTTCAATTTTGACCTTATAACACTTCACATTAACTTGATCTAACATCGCATTCATTCATTTTGCTGCTAAAACCTCAAAAAGCTGATTCTGCAAACCTGCAACCATAAAACTTTTTGCGACCTTGCAAAACATGATATTTTATTTTGTGCACTTAACCATAGCATTAGTAAAACATAAAAAACCTATATCTAACTACGCAAAACTTAACTCATTCAAATTCCTAATCTACACTAATCCTAAGTCCTAAACTATGAAAACTTACATAATTTAAGTACTTAAAGAAGGGTCAAGTAAAGATTCATCCTTACCATTAGTTACATTACCTTCCTGACTACTTCCAGTGCTGAATATACCTCCTTGATCTGTGCCTTTATCAAATTTTACTTTATCTTTATTGCTACAGCAACCTTTCTCTTTGTTTCCTGCATTTTCATTCCTTCTTGCATTGTTCCTAGGGTTAGGGTTATGATGATAACCTCCATTGTTCATTCTGCAAACTCTTGCTGGGTATCCAAACTTGTTGCATATCTGACAAATGATTCCATTGTTTCCAAATCTCTATCCTTGCTGGTTAATCTGTGACCTACAATTTCTAGCAATATGTCCTACTTTGTTGCATCTAAAACATACTACCACTTTTCTTTGATTCATTTCTTCAATAGATTTCTTATCTACATTGTTAGTATTCCCAATCATTCTATCATAATTATTCAAAATTACTTTAGGTCTTCTACATTCGTTAGCTCTGTGTCCAAAACTATGACAATTATAACAATGTCCATTAAGAGGTTTAAATTGCTTACTTGTGCAATCTCTCTTCATGTGCCCAATAGTATTACAAGCAAAACATCTACCTTTGAATTCTCTTTGCATACCTTTAGATGATTCTTCCTGTTTTGATTCTTCTTTCTCTCTAGGTGGTTCTTCTTTAGGTGGATCTTCCAATGTGTTCTCATCTAGCACACTTTCAGATGTCTTCAGATCTAGCTTCTTACTTTCATGGTTTGTTCTAAACATACTAAATCCAAATCCAGTCCTATCAAAGAATGGTTCTTCAAAAGAAATTTGTTTTTCAGTCTTATCACCATCTGAATATAACCTTTCAAGTTGTTGTTTAGATTGAGTTAATTCACCTTTCACAATTTTATTATACTTCTCAAGTTCCACATACTGCAGTTTTACTTTTTCAGATTCGGATGTTTCCTTTTCAAGTCTTGATCTCGGATCTTCATTCTCAATTTTTAATTTTTCATTATCAGATCTCAAATTTCCATCTTTCATACTAAGCTTCAGATTTACTATCTTTAGCTCATGCTTAAGGATCTCATTTTCTTTTTCTAATTCATCACAATCTTCAACAAGCATATCAGATTTCTTTTCAGATTTCAGATCTTCAATCTTACCTTTTAATTTTTCAATAGCATTCTTTGCATCTTCATATTTTCTTCTTAAGGAGTTTCTTTCATTAGTAAGCATATCAATTTGTTCAAGAGCTTCTTCAAGATTCTTTTGAAGTTGATCCATATCCATAGAGATCTTACTCAAGCTCCTAAGCTTTCCTTGAATGTTCCTTCTCCGAGTAACTGTGCTCTGATACCAATTGTTAGAAATAGGAAATACTGAGAGGGGGGGTGAATCAGTATTTCACAAACTTTTTCTTTTGCCCACTTATGGATATAACAGATTACTTTAGTGCATACAAAGATTATCAAGTTGATTAACAAACATAGCAGTAAATAGAAACAACTCATAACACATGATATGTTCTCGAGGAAACACTGGCCAAGGGAAAACCCTGGTGGGGATGGTACCCACAAAGATCACTAATCAAAAGTATCTTGTTAGGGATATTGGACCCTGTTAAGAGTCAATTTACAATATATAGTAGATCTGTCCTGGTTAAAGGACTTTAGGCCTTGTTAGAAGCCTTAACCCTATTAGGAGTTAGATTACAAAAACTAATCACCAGCTGAGCTCACTGCCCAAATAGGTATTACAAAATGTTTCTAACTATAGTATGGTACTACTTACAACTTCACATCAATAGCCTTTGCTGCTATCACAATATACAACTATCGCAAGTTATCCTTTTCTTTCTTTTTACACATCACATATTGTTATTTCATTACATTTCAAGTATGCCTAATATATGAGTTATTAGAGCTAATAAATTTATATGGTCGGCTTCCAAAATCTTTATCCAAGAGTAAACATATAGGATGTCATCCCTTCATAATTTTAAGTCATCATTTTGACAAGAAAAAATAATCCCTTAACTCTTTTGCTAATACTGTCTCCAAAACTGTTCTGTCTGCAAAAACTGTCTTCGGTAAACTTCGAATAACTTTGTCCATACTACTCCAAAATTTATGTGCATTGAGATGGGGTATCCTCATACTCTGTAGAAGCTTTATTTAACTGCACAAAAAAAAATATTGCTCCAGTGGACGTCGCCAACTAAATCTTCATCGGGTGCTCTGTCAGGATCACTGTATCCATACTTAGACAATTTCTTCCTTCAACTTGCCATACTTGCATTCCAAATTCTATGCTCTCAATAGAGATCATATGTTGCCATAATGACAACATCTATGCATCCACATTAGCCAAATTACCAATAGGCCATTGAATGGGGAATTACAAAGCTGCATGTCTTTGGGGATTCACAACTGATTATCAACCAAGTAAATGAAGAATACCAAACTAAGGATGACAAGCTGATCCCTTATAAGAATATGGTTGATTCATTGCAATGCTATTTCACATTTGTAACATTTCAACAGATCCCTAGAAATGAAAATAAGGCTGCAGATGATATGGCTACATTGGCTTCACTCCTTCAATTGGAACAACATGAGTCAAGATTTGAATTCCTGGTGTAAGAGCTATGCCATCCCATATTTGACTCCTTTGAAAGCCATGTCACCTGTACCTTGGTCAGTCATGACTCTTCCCGTTATGGTGCTATCTATTCATACCTTTGTGATGGCACCATTCCTAAAACCTTTAACTGCTCAGAAAGAAGAAACCTTGTTTGTAATGCCTCTCGCCATACCCTTATCTCTGGTGATTTATATAGGAGGCATTTAGATGGGACACTTCTTAGGTGCTTGGAAAAGGATGAGTCCAACCGAGCATTAGTTGACATCCACGAGGGCATTTGTGGAGGACATTCTAATGGTCTTGCCATGGCTTGAAGGTTGCTTAGGGCGGGGTACTATTGGCCCACAATGTAGATGGATGCTATAGCTTTTGCCAAATCATGTGAAAAGTGTCAAAAACATGGAAACCTGATTCATGCTCTAGGTAGGGAGCTTATTCCTTCTATTTCTCATTGGCCCTTTCAGCGCTGGGTCTTTGACCTTGTTGGATAGATTTATCCCAACTCATCAAGTGGACATAAATTCATTATCATGGCTACTAATTATTTCACAAAATGGGTAGAAGTTGTCCCACTTTTTTTTGCCTCAGGCAAGATGGTTTCATTGTTCATCCTAAACCATATCATTTTTTAGTTTGGAGTACCCTCTGAAATCATCACTGACAATGGAGGTCAGTTTGAAAATAAGGACCTTAAACATCTCTGCAAAAAGTTCAAGATAAAACAACATTGGTCCTCCATTTACTTCTCGAAAGGAAATGGGCAAGCAGAGGCTTCAAATAAAACCATTCTAAAGATTCTTCATAGAACAGTTCATAAGAATGGTAGAGATTGGCATTTATAGATAAATCCAGCTTTATGGGCCTATAGAATGAGTATTCGCACTCCAACAGGGGCTACTCCTTTTACCCTTACTTATGGTGCTGAAGCAGTGTTACCTTTAGAGGTAGAGATCCCTTCACTTAGAGTCTCTCTCAAAGGTCTAGTAACAGATGGAGATTACCATGCCATGAGATTATAGGAATTAGAACTTCTAGATGAGAAGTGCAAAGCATCATTTGATCATATGAGGATCTATCAAAAATGCATGTCCAAAGCATTCAACAAGAAGGTTCTCCCTAGGGAATTTCAAGTGGGAGATCTTGTCTTATGTGAGAATCCAAAGAATCAATAGAATCAAGAATAGAAGGGTAAATTTTAAGCTAATTGGCTTGGTCCATATGTCATCACTGCTACTTTTGGGACAAGTGCTTACTTGTTAACTGATGAAGAGGGAGAACAACTCCCTGATCCTATCAATGTTTTGCACCTCAAGAAGTTCTATCCTTGATGCCTATTTCTGTTTGGGGGCATCCTTTGTATATATCTTATTTATCCTAAAAAATTCCAAAATAATTCATATATGATGCTGGAAAAATCCTAAAAAAGTATATAAAGTCCTGAAAAAATACAAAAAAATAAAATAAATAAATAAATAAAAATAAAAAAATAAAAAATAAAAAATTGCAAAAAATTCAAAAAAAATAGAAAAAGTGCCTTGGTGAAAACATAGAAACAGGCGCCTTGGTAGCAAAAATACACAAAAAAAAAGAGAAAAATAAAAAATATTCCAAGTAGTGAAAACCTGGAAATAGGCGCTACTTGAGGCCTTTGCACCCTTGTCTTTTAGCATGCCTCTTCGACACTGAACCTTTCTCCATCATGTCTTGACCTTATTTGACTTGATCTAGAATTGGTCCTTGTCTTTGTCTAGGGGCCATACCTGTTAGCATAGGTCCTTTAGGTGCATTTGTCTCTTGAGACATTTCACAAGTAGGTGTTTTCAACACCACCCCAGACAGTGTTTTTCAACACTACCCTTGTGTTGAGTGTTTCTTAACACTTATCAGATGTCTTACCCTACAGTCTAGTATGATGTGATATTGCTCATTTGCAGATGTGATACTCAGAGTTTGACTCTATGACCAACACACCCACTTAAACAATCAACTCAATTGAGATATGTTTGACTTTATTTATTTTGTTTGTTGTCTATGAGGATTTCTTTGATGAGTGGTCTCTCCCTGAGAAGTTTTTGATGATGCATAGCTAGAAGACTGAGGGAATGAGAACATGTTTTCTTTCTTTATCTACTTGTGGGTATATCTTGTTAGTCCTTATTGTCATTAGCATTTATGCTTGACCTACTTGACATTGAGGACCTACTAGATATTATCCTTGACTGTTATGTGAGTGCATGCTTCTAGTTATCCTAACTTTCATGTGTCTTGATACAAGCATAATCTCACCATATCAAACTTAGGTAATCTCACTGCACTAGTCATCTTGACCTACATGTCTTTGATGCCTAGGTGGGATTTTCACATTTCTATCTGGTAAAGATCATATTCATATTCACATAGTTACACTAGTGTGCATTGTATGATCTTACGACGCTACCAATAATGTTTGATGATGATAATTAAATGTCTATAAGAGTTGTGACCTTGCAAGTCAACCACTTTTCATAGTAGCTTGCATTTTTAGGGTCATGTTAGTTTAGTTTTTCATCTTGCATATGGAGAGAGCTCTCCTTTTCATCTTTCGTGGACCTATTAGTCAACTGCACTCATTTCCCTTCTTTCCTTTCTCGATCATGTCTTTCACTCCTTGTCTTTTTGATCACATCATGTTCCTGTCATCATAAGGGGTTAATCACATCATCATATCTCTATCTTAAGAGATGTCATTTTTAGAAACATAAGACTACATCATACACATGAGGATTAAACATACATCTATGAGAGAGAATATACATGATCATTTAACGCATACATTTTTTAGCAAAATAACAACATAATATATAAACTGATACATCCATCACAAGTGAGACTGATACACAAGATATATTAAAAATCTAGTAATCTCATATATATATGAATGATATAGTACAATGTACAATATGAGATCCCAAACTCTAGATCAATGTCTCATGATATGAACAAAACATCTAAACCTAGACCTAGGACTCACTACCACCATCCTTAGGACCTAGTGGTGGAGGAGGTGGTGTGGTGACATGTACTACATCTGATCTACCTACTACTATTGAGTAGGGAGGCACTCTCTGATCTATGAGGACTGCCTGTATATACAATCCATGGTAGTATGTTGCCCACGCTACCTCTCTCTGCCTCTTTGCTAAGGCAACCTCTAGCTACCTCTCTCGTCACTCGATCTTAGCCCATTGATTTGTGAGCTACTTCTCTCTCATGGCTATGGTGATCCTCAGCTACTATATCTCTGTATCAAGGGCCTGTATCCTAGCCCTGAGATCCTCTCCTCCTGCAGGCTGATCCTATTGATCCCCTGCCTGTCGGTGAGCTGGTCTCACCTCATATTCTGGAGTAGCTGACCTCCATCTCCGTGGCCATTTCTGGCCACCTACTCCTCACCCCTCTCCTCCCTCTACCGCTCTCTCCTTTTCCTCCTTCCTCTCCACCATCCCCTTCATCTCCCCCTATGTGGCAGCCTATACATCTGGTATAGTAAATCTCAGAAATGGGGCCCTCCGCCTCTCAGTATGGTATGCTGCATCTATCCCTGCATCTGCCATGTCTAGTAGGTACTCCCATGGCTCCCTCCTGATGGTAGTCATATCTTGTACTGCCTGCTAGTAGTCCAACATTGGCAGCCATCCCTGTCCCTCCTCATCCCAGAATCTGGCATGTGTGGTGGTCTCCACTAATACCCTCTGCTGCTAACCAAACTGCCTCCACACTCGAGTAATAGAAAATCTCTCGACAATATCTGAATGTCAACCTACCAATGATCAACTATAGAGCATGTAGTCTAGCTCTCTCCTGTCAAACCATCCTATGACTATCCTATAAGGCCTCCATGTGAAGGAGGTCATCTCGTCCAATACCTTGCAGTAGTATGCAACATCTTTGCTATGTGCCTGGGAGATGAAACCACTATATCTATGAATGTAGGGATATCTACGCTCCCTAGGCTACACTAGTGGGTGCACTACAACTATGTGCTCCCACGCCCATATCTATGCGAGTATAGCTCCGCACGCCCAAGTCCTCCCATCCCTATATATGATCTCATGTAGTTCGTAATACATGTCCGCTAAGATAGCTGGACCCCAAGCCATCCTGCGTGGCTATGCCACCAAGTCTGCTAATAGTCTCCCCCAGCCCAATGGGAAGCCCTTCTAACTCATGTCCAGAATCAGAGCCTATCCGATCAAAGATGCAACAATGCATGGTATGGGGTAGTCTTTGTCATACTCATCCATTAGTTGATCCCTGCTGATGTGCCGATCCAAGATGGTAACATCCTAAAACATCCCCTGTATCACCTGTCTACCCTCTATGGGATCCTGATCATAGTAAACCTATGCCAATAGACAAATCATGTTAGTTTCTATCATATGGAAACTTTACAACTATGACTATCTATAAACATGATTATACTTACAGGATCTCCATAGCACGGAACCCGTAGGATCCGGTAGATGTCCTCCAAAGTGATGGATGCCTCTCCAGTAGGCAAATGAAAGGTGTTGTGCTCACTATGCCATCTCTCAGCCAGAGCAATCAACAACCCATGATTGGCTCATATGTGGGGCATCCATAATAGATATCAGAAGCCCATTGCCCTCAGGTCAGCCTTGCCCGGATCATCTAGATCTCGGATGAATCTCAACCCAATCACCTGCGGTGCTCTAATGCGCAGTGCCAGGAAGTGCTCCTACAAGCCATTTAAACCAAGCCAGATGTCAAATTATATCATGAAGGATGTAAAATATTGGTACAAAGCATTTTAAAATCAAACATTGTCAGGACTCATGTTATTTTTGCTCAAAAACTTAAACATGTAAAATTTTTCTATCGGGGGACACTATTTTTTTTTTGGCTAAGTGTCATGGGACACTTTGTCATATACCAGTGTGACAGTATTTGTCTTGGTGACACTTCACATAGTGGCATGCGCCATTTCATCCTATGTCATGCGATATTGGACTCAATGTGCGTGCGACACTATTTTGTCCCATGAAGTGTTGCACGACAATACTTTTCAAAGGCCACGACACTTCTAAAGTGTCGCGTGACTTTTTGCCCTAAGTAAAAATTGAAAATTTGAAAAAGTATTTAAAAATGTGTTTAAATGCATTAAATCATCATAAATGACCCAACAAGTGAGTTTTCTCGAAAACATACCAGGGCACCATAGTGTGGAGGCCAGTTATGCAACTGGGCGTGCTCGAATCGGTGTCTATGGATGGGCACTACTGCTGGTTGGACCATTTTCTCTCTCTAAGTTTTCAAAATTCTCAAATCAATAAAAGTCAAATGATTTTGAAAATAACTTTTTTTACCCCTTTTATAGCATTTTGACTTTTTGACCTAATTTTTCAAATACCTCAGAATTGTATGAAAATTATACCCCTACCTAATTTCGACATCCTAGATCCATTTTCAGACTCAAAATCAAAATTTGAGTTAATCTTAATAGTCAAAATTGCATTTTAAATTTTCACCCTCATCTGCGCAGTTGGCTAAATCTTTTGAGGCTTGATCCTTCAATTTTTGTCAAGTAGGTCAAGCATAAATGCTAATGACAATAAGGACTAACAAGATATAGAGTTGCTCTCAGCTAGAGCTATGAAGCTAATGACCTTGCTAGTCAACCACACAATGAGAGATTCAAGGTTGAAGACAAGGGCAAGAATGCCAATATCTCCAATGAATCCAAATGAAATGCAATGCGAGTAAACTAAGAATGAGGATGCAAGCTAAACTAAATGATAACAATGCAATGCTTGAAAGGAAAACTAATCTATGAAAGGAAAATGCAAACTATACTATGAAAAGGAAATTGCAAGTGTTACAATCTCTCCTAATTAAGCTAGATGAGATTAATCTATTGCATAAAGGAAATCTAAGCTATGAATGCCATGATTATGCAACTATGAAAGCAAACTAAATGAGATGCAATAATAATGTCTTTAAAGTTTGAATGCAAGAATGTCTTCAAAGAGCTCCAAATGACCTAGAAAACCTGTAGCATAACATTAGCATGAAACATGAATGGATGCCAAATGAGGAGGAGAGCTCTCCTTTTATAGGGAATGAGGAGAAATAGACCATGGAGATTAAGAGGCAAAAGACTTAATCAATGGTGGAGCATGAAAGAGAAGCAATCCATGTTCACAAATATCCTTCAATGAGAAAATAAGAGTTGACTTTTGTGTCCATATGAGACAAAAAATACTTTTCTTCTTTTTATAAAATAAGAATAATGCTTTATTTGTGCAACTTAAGATAAGAGGAAAAGTGCAGGCATTTTAATTATTAAAAGGGGAGGAAATATTCCTTTTGAATAAATAAAGACTTTAGGATAAAATGGTTAGCCCAAGGCAAATAATCAAAAATGATGAAAAGGATTTGATCAAGGAAATTGATCTAATTGATAAAATGTTGATTTTTGGAAATCTTGATTCAGGGATTTGATAAATTGCTGAACGGGGGCCCAAAGGCTAGGCGACCATTTTAGGGTGCATACAAGAGTAGATAATCTGGATAATTCTATGAAGAAGCATATGTAGGATAAAAACATAGTCATGGGTTCTACCATGGAATGTTTTATGTCTATCAAAGTAGAGTTGGATGTCAGTTCCCCCAGAAAGAAACCTGAGGAGGAAAATGAGGATGTGTGTGATGAGGGTCTTGGTAAACACACTTTAATTATGTCATTAAGAAGATCTTTGAGGCGAAGAAGGAAGCAGATGAAACTCATAAGGAGTTTTCTTAGTTTTTCTTAGGGGCATTTACTGTTCTGTCTCTAGGTTTCTTTGGTTGCTAGTTGTTTTTTGGGTGTTCGGTTGTTTTGGCTTTTTTTCTAGCTTTGGTTTTGATGGACTGGTTCAAAGTCCTACTTCTTTTCAGTATGTTTAATGATGTAATCTTTTGAACTCTACTTGTATGGGGTTTCAGGGCCCCTTTAAAACCTATTTTTTCCTGCAATTAAAAATAGCTGTGAGCTAATTTAAAATGGGTAAGACCTTATGAAAGTTGACTCATAGCCTACACTTTGTTACCATGACCCTTCTCCTTGTATGCATTTTTTGTCTTTATCTCTAGTTGTGAAATATATTACTTGGTTAGGGGCATGAAATTGTAGCATCCACGTTTCTAGATAAATCTTGAATCAATTTTATCATTAATTAATATATAATCTCATTTTCATTAAAAATAAGAGGAATTTGAATTGTTGTGAAAGAAATCATAGCACATCAAAAATATGTAAAGCATTAATTAATGGTCACTTGAATTATTTGATTTATTTAAAATGTACTCTTTTCACAAATTTATTAATACTTAAGAAATAATAATGAATTTAAATTAAAAAAATTTATATTTGTGTGTGTTTTCTAATAGAAAAAGAAGCAAGAGGGTGCTGGCCCACAGAATAAAGGGACTAGAAGCACATTAATAGCACATTAATGGCACTAGTCAAAGTAGATAATAACAGTTTGACAACAAAATCACCAAGTCTAATCTACCCCTATCTAAAACATAAATCATAGTACTAATCAAAAGGATTAAACCAGAGTACTTAAAATGAAGAGTAGCAGTTAAAATAATAGTCATAAGCCACACAGGGCTAAACCAAAAGCTAGAAAAAAATAACTTTAACCCCAAATGCAAAATAGGGGATCCGAGGGCCATGCCTAGTCAAAAATAACCAACTCATGAACACCAGCAATTAGTTCTTTCCACCCAAATGCCTAGACATCATGGTACTAGCCCACTCCTCCTGTAGGAATAGGAAAAGATCATTTTTATCCTTGTCTACTTCTAGACTCCCTCCCGCCAGCTTTCTCTGCACATTAAAGAGGGTCATAGTTGAAGCATGCATGACCTTCAGGAAAAATTTGTTAGTCATCATGTAGTGATGCTTCAGTTCTTGCATATTCTTTTTGATGTCCACAATCTCCTTGTCCATGTCAGAGAACCTCATCTAGAGAGTGCCTTTAAATTTGATTTTGTCAGCCAGAACTCCGGTATTGTACTCAGAGGTGAGGGACTTATCCTAGGGATCATGAAAAGGACTCAGGGGTGGGGTAGGGTTACAGGAGATTTCCATGGTTTTCTAGAGGTTGGGTGGGGGAGTGTTACCAGTCCTAATAGGACTCATGTGATCATCCGAGGAACCTTTCATGGACTCAATGGTGTGAGAGTCTTTTTCAGATAGGGACTGCTCTCTAGAGGCTACTTCCATCATCCTTGTTTTACACTGCTCCTTAGCAACTCTATTAGACCTTCGATGACCCGAGCCACAGAAGTCCACCTCCAAATTAACCTGGCTCTCCATCATTCTCTATTTTTTGGGCCTTCGTTCAGTCTCAGGAGTATTGTCAGAATCCTTCCAATCATTGTTCTCCACAGACTCATAGACATGAGACTCCTCCTGACCCTACTTCTTATTGAAAGGGTTTTTAACACATTTTTTTTGGGTTCTACCCTCTTTAGCACCCAGCTCAGATTCCTGGATAACCTAGATGGATAGGGTGGTGGAATGAGTGGGACTTTTAGTTTTGGTCAGGGACTCCTCCTGGGTCATCTCTTGGATAATCGAGGGGGGTTCAGGCGCTAGGAAAATAGCTTTTTGGATGTGGTAAATGCAGAGAAGGAGGCCCTGATGGAGGATAGGAATTGATTTATCAGGGTTGTCCTTAATATCCATGATATTACTTTCTATGGAATGCAAAAGATAGAAGGGTATGAAAATTAAATCCTTATTTTTGATATGATTCAGGAACGATAAGTGGTAGTAGTAGAAGACAATGAACTTACCTTCCAGTGTAAAATACTTTATCATAATGAGACATATCTTTGACCAGAAGTCTGACAGCTCTTCCTTGTTAAAACCCCCTTGCTTCTTCACTCGATTCTCACCTTCCTTGAAAAATTGGTTGAGATTGGTAGGGTCGGGAGTCTGACTGGTATTTTTATATTTCCTCCCATCCATAGAGAGGCCTATTTCCTTTGCAATGACCTCTTTGTTAATCTAAAAGTGAATGCCTCCAACTGAGACACTCCTGTTGTTCCAGGATGAGATGAATTATTTGCAAATTCGCTCATCATGCCCACCTTTCATTCGCTCCATAAAACCCCATATGATGCTTTCTTTGCAGTAGTGGGTCACCAAGGTATCAAAGGTGAAAGCTTCTTCAATCTTGTCAGGTTTGATGTGAAGAGTGTTGCCTCCCATTTCAAAGCTCTACCCCTCCTGGTCCATAATATCCTAAAAACCTAAGAGTCGAGCTTCTTGGCAGATCATAAAAAACCACTCATTTTTGCATGGCCATTTTGAGGAAAGATTATACTTAAAATGTTTTCCTTGGGTGAAATATTGGGAGATGGGCTCTGTATGGCCAGATCTAATGGATCTCCAGGTGCCATTAATAGCAATAATGCTAGGGATGCACTTGCTATCCTTATTAGCCAAGTAAGCCCTCCGATTCGGACAACTCTCTCTCCACATGTTTGAAAAGTAATGATGATTCTTTATGAGGTTTTGGGTTCTCCTTTTCATAATAGAAAAAATTACCAAAGCATGCCAACATGTGATCCAAGAAGGATTCGTAATGAATATGACAGCTTGGCACATTTTAAATTGTAATATTGATTTCTCCTTTAATGAGTTGTTGAGTCACCATAGGTAAATCTCTGACCACCCTCCAACTATTAAGTTTGATTTGCTTTAGGCCTATGGTTTCCATCAAGTCAACAACTGAATTACCTTCTTTGTACATGTGTCTAATAGTCATATACTACAAGTTGTTGAGTAGCTCACGGATCTCTAGCATAATAGATCTAACCCTCCACCCTGCATTAGCTCCACTTTTGACAGGCTCAACAATGACTTTGGAATCCCCCTCGATTTCCAGCAACCTAATGTTTATTTGGGTTGCAAATTTAATGCCCCAAAGAAGGGAAAATTTGTGTGTGTTTGATAGCTCTTCCTCCATATTATTTCTTTTTGTACACAAGCACCTCTTTAGATGAGGCTATCTTCTAAAGATATTGTCTTTTCACTACAAGAAAAGAGCAATTAAAAAATATAACTTCATTTGCCTACAATGGCATGTTGGAACTTTTATGTGCTTGATTGTTTAGCATTTAATCCCATACTCACCTTTTAAAATTAAAAAAAAATTAAAAAACTTTAGAAATAATAATTTTATAATATTTAGTTTAAATTAGAAGCAAAAAAATTATTTAGATTTTTGCTAACTATCACTCAATGCACATGTAAACCTTTGGAATAAGGCTTTGTTGATTTTTTGTACATCTACATTTGATCGACTATATAATAATTATTTTTCCACAAAAGGTAGTAAGCCTAAAAATATTAATATAATAAAAGGATTACATAAAGTTTATACAAGTACACTCTTATCAGCTAGATTTTCTAATTTTCTAATACCCAAAATTTACCAATTGAAACCTATCATCTACCCATAATTATTATATCAAATCTAGCAAACAAAAATGGAAGTACATGAACCCCATACACTATCAACACCCAAGGATTTCATTTTCACCCATAATTAAAAATCAAGACAAAATTGGGTGGTCTTCAATGGAAAAATTATATAATTTTCATTAAAAAAAAATAATACAGGCAGCACCAATATAACTAGATGGAGAGTGAAAAAATTTCTTTTAGGGCTTGAATTATCACTACATCATTATTTCTCCTTGTCACTGATGAACTTCCTCCCCTAGTTTAGCATTTTCGTGCTAAATGTTGGCACTTTCAACGTCATTGTGTGCACTTGTATTATTGCATCATTAAAATAAGGAACATGATGCAAGTTAATCATCAGATGATCATGCTCTAGCAAGATAAAAAGATCTTTCACTTTGACCTAGAATTTTTCAGCTAACTCTACATCTAGAAAACATTAGTTCCTATACAAAGAAACTCTTATATACTAGTAGTTTTGTGTTTCTAGAGAAAGCTTAATATTATCACAAATAACAATATAGGAATGCCCATTTACAAGAGAATCACAATGGAAAAGTCCTCCAATGTAGTTTTTCCAATTCCTCAAATCATATTTTTGTACTACTTGAAGCAAACATTCTTTCCTATGCACACCATGTTTAACCACTTTCCTAACAATTATCTCTAAGGCATCCAAAGATTCTAAATAGTCATGGGCATTTGATAATAACATAGAGAACACCTGGCTTGGGAAGATGATTCTCCTTATTGTTGGTAATAAGGTTTCCTCACCAATGATACTCTTCACATTTCTCTTATAGTGATAGCACTCTATATTGAACATGGAATCAAGGTCATCATCATTAATCTTCCCCATGAACAACCTTTCCCCTACAAATGGTGGAATATCCATACAAAATTATGAGGTTGATACTTTATGAGGCTGATACTCTATCTGGTGATTTTGACAATCAAAAAATATCAAACAAACCTTGAATTCTCCTTCATCAAAGGTAACCAAACCACAACTAATCATTGTAACCTTTAGGATGGTATTACCCAAAAAATACCCTTTTAATGACCTAGAATCAGTTTGACGAAAGTGGGCAACGATTTCACCCTTACATATGATCTTGGCCTACTTCACTTGAAGAATTGTCACTACAATCAATACACAGACATGTTTGTACTTCGAGCATTTGCAACCTTTATTACAAAAGACCAAAACATTCCTTTCCTTTTCTTTGTATTTATAAATGTGTGTTTGTTGACATCACTACATGACATATTGCTTGTTTTCACATAAGTGAAACATTATTGAAATGCATATTTGAGTTTTAAATCATAAGGTTTTTCTCCAAATCTCTAGTGTTGGACAATACTAACAATTCCTTGACAAGACTTGTGTAATCTTATATTGGCCTTGTGAACTAAATCAGCTGACGTTAGGCTTGAATATAGAGATAATTTGAATTTCCTTATTCTATTGATTATAGCCACACAAAGTACTCCATATTGTTAGCATTGATCATCTCCATCACTCACCTTCAAGAAACTATTAGGACACTTTCAAATTAATATGTTCATACAGTTTTAATTTAATAAAATTCATACTTATAATATGGAGATCATCTCGCATTAGGAGAAAATATTATTTCTTGAAATTTATTGTAAATAAAATTTGAATCATTTTCCTCTTAGAATGTACATTTAACTAATTACCTTATTTATTCTTATTGTATCTCTAGTTCTTTTAATTTTATAGAACAAAAGCTCCTCCCACATGAGTCTTACTTTCATCCTACAGTGCATCTTTCGAAGTCAATTATGAATGCAAGTTCAGGGAAGTGATGCCACTCAATAGAATCTTTTGAAGTGTCAATCTTCTTAGCATCCCCACCCATATTAGTAAGAATATCTATAAGAATTTTCCCCTCTCAATAAGTGTTAGACAAAAGGAAGGTGTCAAAAGTGTCTAAGACATCCCAAGCCAAATAGAATATTTAATTATCAAACTAACTAGTCTCACCTTTTTAATGTTGTGGACATCAATATAATGAATATAAGAGTTTAGTGATATTTTGGACCACCTTTTACACCTTTAAATACACTTTAGTAAGTACTCCAAATTTGATATCAATCAATTTGCACTAAATTATTCTCCGAAGTCAAATATTTATTAGTTGCCCCCATTTGGATCCTAGTATTTTGATGTAATTTCAACTATTTATGAATGACATAACAAAAAAATGTTCACGCTATTTTAATTATTCTATTTTCTTCCATTTTTGAAATTATTTTAGATTAGGAAAGACAATAGTACACTTAGCATAACATTATAGAAACAACATTGATTTGTGTACAACTCCTTGGAATATTCCTTCTAGTATTTCATTGTGTCTCTTTGTAGGAAACCATACCATCATTTTGTGTGGTAGTGAAGGTTAGAGTTTCTTCTTGTAGGTTGGATGACAAATTTTAATTCCTGAAGTTTTTCATCATGCCTAAAATCTACATATTCTAAGAATAATGAAGAAAAGGAAGCAAGAAAAACTAATTCTATAAGCTATTGGGAGACAATTATAGATGGCTAAGACTTTTTGATTGGTAGCTTAGAAGATAGAATCAATCATTAGGATCCTTCTTCTACAATATAATCTCTTTCTTTGTCTTCTTTATTATTTATTGAAGCTAGAATTGTGCTTTCACAAACTTATTCTAACTTTTACTAATATTTGTGTTTATCCTTACACAATATTTCTTGGTATGAAATACATTGCTTGACTTTAGGGCATGATACCATAGCATCCACTTTTGTTGATCACATATTAAATTAATTTTATTCTTCAACAATATACAAACCATACTTTATTAAAAGTAAGAAAATATTAAATATATGAACATGTTACCCTAATTTCCATATGCATGCAAATTTGGCTAAAAACCATCCCCAGGTCTCTATTTTTATCCTGCCAGGCATCCCTAAAATTTTCATGAATTTATCTCTTGTTTCCTGGCGTCTGCAATCTTTTTAACTCTCTGGTCCATAGTTAAAATTCATAAAACTAGCCGTTGGTGTTCAAAAAACCCTAAGAGACCCTAAGCCTTCATTCTATTTTCATGTTACTTTATTGGCAACTTAAGTGTCTTCAAAACCCATGTGCATATTTTTTCCTTTCGGTTGCCAGTTCTCTAAGTTCTCCGATGGTTCCCCCTTTTATTCGATGATTCAGCGATTACATTGTTTCTCTTAGTTTCCAAATGTTTGGTGGTTAAGTCTTAACATCTTGCGACCCAGTGAAATAGCTAGCTTTTCCTTCAGTCGCCAGTTCTCTAAGTCTTCCGGTGGTTACCTTTTCCTCTCGGTGAACTGGCGACTACAGTGTTTCCCTGGTCGTGAAGTAAAATGGTAGTGCCCCAAAGTATTCAGCGACTCCACAGATTGCCTTTTAGTCAGGCATTCACTAACTATAACCCCAGGTTGGACTTTTGGTTTAGTGATTCTATGAATGCCTTGTTCGCGTATTCTTCAGACTTAACCGAGGTTAAGAATTCTATTCAGCAACTGAGCGAATTTCCTTTGGCCGTGCATTCGCTAAGACTTTTGGGGTTAAGTGATTTAAGTGGGGTCCCAATTGATGAGATCAACGGTTATCATAAGATCTCATAGGATCTATCAGAGGCTTGCGATCTTATGACAACTGTCAATCTTCCTTTTTCTCAACGCTTCAAGCATTTGCGGGTCCACTGCCACATTGTCCTACATGGAGGTTTCCTATTGGCCGAGGGATGATGACTTGTTTTTGTTAGTGGGCCCAGAGATGTCAGAAGCTTGAAAATCTATGGCTGGCATGTGTTCTCATGAAATGTGTCAGAGGTATGTGATTATAAGACAATCGTTGATTCTCCTTGCTGATGTAACTCTTCATGCCTGGTAGGTCCACTGCTACGTGTATACAAATGGTGGCTTCTCATTGGTCCACATGGTAATGATTTGGCATGTGTCAATGGGACTAGGTTTCTAGTGTTTCAGAAGGCTTTGACATCTGCAGAGGATCGATGGCTGGCACATGTCCACAAGGAATCTTTCTGACACATGCGATCATGTGCCCACTATTGATCTTGCTTTATCTAAGGGCTCTGACAAATGGGCTGACATGCTCGAATTTGATTCGTCTGCGTTGTGATGACTAGATTTTTCAGTGGGTTTGTTTGTCAGAAGGGGTTCCAGTTTAAAGAGATCAGCAGCTGGCACATGATTTGGAGGAATATTCAAGGGCCGTGCGATCATGTGCCCGTTGTTGGATAAGAATCTTGTCTTTAGTGGGACCGTGTCAGAACTTGCTGAGGTGTATGCCTATAGAGTAGTTAAGGGAAAATAAAAGAATGACATGTGGTGGTTCTGGGCCCAGGGTTAACAACATTTTGTGAATCAATGACTAAAGGTTATCCTCTTGTTCACCAAAATTAACCGGGGTCAAATAAAAGTTTGAACGATTTTGTGACTGAAGGAAAATTGGAACCTGAGGTGGACTTAAGGTTAGTTTTGCAGTCAAGTGTCGAGCCTGGGTAAAAAAGGAAAATCTGACGGTTGAGTTTTAATGTAAGATTGATTTTTGGATACCGACCATCAATAGGGATTTTTAGCGCCACCTGTGACCGTTTTATCATTTTTTTAAATTCAAATATCTCAAAATATCAGATTTCAACAGTTATGGTGAGGCCGAATTGCAGGTAGGTAGATGGATCATGGTGGTTGGATTTTTTACAGGTATAAGCATGAAATGGACATGCAAACATAGATATCTAATTAGCTGGGATATTTTCATGTGCATTTATGGCCAAATTTGACAAATTTAGGGTTTGATTATTATATAAAAAATTATGTAAACCCTAATTAGATTTTTGCTCCTACCTGCATGCAAGAGGAGATGTATATATTGCTTTTTGAGAGCTTTAGAGCTCAGAGTTCACATTTTGTAAAGAGAAAAAACATCTTTTCTTGGAAGGCCATCTGAGACATTTTTCTCTCCTCTGGTTTTCTACATTCTGTAACCTCCCATTAATAATTCAGATATTGAAGGTGTTTTTGTGACATTTTTCATGTCCCTATGCCTTCTTCTGTGAGTTATTTCTTAATGAATTCAGTATTTACATGTTTCTCAACGATATCTTAGGATTCTTCATCCTTCTTTCTTTCTGCAATTTTGTGTATCATTGTGGATGATTTGATGTGCATGCTTTTGTGGGTACACTTCAACCCCTTAAATATCTTGTCTCATTCCTATACCTAGTTACAGAGGTGAATGTTTGTTTGCAAGTCATAGATTGTTGTCTAATTCCAAGGGGTGTTATTGTTTGTGAAAGAATCTCTCTTTCCGTGAATAACTCTTTTTATCTACAGACCCTTCTATGAAGTGCTTATGCAAACCTATTCAATGAGTTGTGATCATCTAAGCCTAAGTCTATTCATTGATTTCATCTTTTATATTGTGATTCATACCATATTTTTGGTGTATCACCTAGTAGGATAGTTAGCTTTCACTCATTTCCCTTTCAAGCATTCCTTCTATCCCTTTCCCTCAAAAGATTTACTTTTCTATCATGAAGCAAATTAAGGTGATTATCCAAGAGGAACCAGCCTAGAACCTTGAGGTCTCATCTCAGTTAGCATAGGTCCCACAACCTAGAGATGATTCCAAAGTTATACTAGGTTATCAAGAGTACGAGAGCTTGAAACAAGGGTGCAAACTTAGTGTATAAAAATTCTGGCACACTTGGTGGGACAGTAAGAGAATCAGAAATTCATATTTTGTTATGCTATCTCTGATATACAAATTGCATACTATAGACTTTTAGAAGTTGTTCTATCAAGTATATCTGGTGGCTCCATTGGTGGAAGGATTGAAGACAACCTTGTTCAAAATTTATGAGAAAGATTGAGACTAGGAGCTCAAAGCCCACTAAATTTTTAGAGTTGCTCTCAAAAAGAAGTGGAAAGGGTAGAATAGCTCAAAGAACATCCCCTGCAAGGAGATTTTATTCTACACCTCCTGATACCTCAGAAAGGAGACCTTTACACTTTCATTCCAGAAGAAGAGGTGGATCTCTAACCAGAGATCTAGAGGAGGATTCAAACCTAGCAGCAAATATAGCTCACATAGTTGTTAATCTTCAGATTCCAACTCCTGCAATGGCTGGGCAGTTTGCCTTTGCACCTTTCAATCAAGGAAGCCCATTGACCTTTGTAGTGCATAATGATGTGCCCTTGGTGGCACTAAAAATTCTACCTAATTTACAGGTGAAGGATAGACAACAGCCTTTGAGCACATAAGAGATGTGACCACCATTTGCAACATACACAACATAACTCAAGAGGATGTGGCCACAAAATTATTAGCAACCTCTTTAAAAGGTAAGGCTCTTGAATGGTTTAGAGCTCTAACTATTGGTTCCATAAATTCATGGGATGGATTAGGGGATGCATTAAGTAAGCATTTTGAGGACAAATCAGACAGCTTGTCTCTAGTTGAGCAGTTAATAACCATTAAGAGAGAACCTCAAGAGCAAATGACAGATTACAATAGTAGATTCCTTAAGACATGGAATAGGATTCCAGTCTTAGGTAGACCATTGGCTGACCATCCCTTCCTTTACTACTTGCAAAGTCTGAATGGTCAAATTTCTATCATGATCCAGTCTATGGGTGGTACTTCCCTACCCAAGCTTTTGACATAGCTGTCAGGGCTGAAAATTACTTAATCCAAGAAGGCATGATTGGTAGAAGGCCACCAATGCCCATTTTTCCTAGCCTCAACCCATTGTACGTACCCAAGTACCCCTATTTACCCCTATCTCCACCATATTAGTACCTCAGGCTAGTACTAGTGGTTAGGAGCCAATAGCTAGTTTCTCTCAAGAGTTACAAGAAATAAAGAGTAGTCAACAAACTAGTATACAAGAAATGACAAATTTGTTGCAGACCTTGACTAAAGAGGTCACAAATCTAAAGAAACAAGGTCAAGGAATCAAACCATCATTTCAGCCACAAGGCCAAGGTCCTAATCAGCAATATCAAAATCAAGGAAAACCTTATCATCAAAATAGGTCACCATACCAAGGAGGCTATCAAGGACAAAGATAAAGTTTTAATCAGAGACCATTCCAACCATATAATCCTGCACCTCTCAATTCTACAAATCCAGTGAGGGCTATGGTTCCTAGTCAAAATAATATGGCTATGGATAATGAATGGTGTTTCCCTTGTAATCAGCCTCACAATAAGGCTACATGTTCAAATGGATGGATGAACCAAGCTCTGATGGTTCAAAATGCCTCCCAAGCCCAATCAAAGGCTTCATCCAGTGGCTTAGTGCTTCAACAAGAACCACAAGAGAATGAGACTGCCCTTTTTAATTAGGAGCAACTAGACTTCAATGGAGTCAATGATGAAGCTTCTTTTGTTGCCTATACAAGAGTAAATAGAAGAGCTCAAGACATGAAGAGAGCAGACTCTAATGCCAAAGCCACTACATCTGTAGAGCCACTGCAACAAGCTAATCCCATCACACCTAAGGAGGCTCCTGTCATTACAAGCAAAGAGGACCAGATTTTCAAAGAGACAGAGCCCACCATAGTGAAGGCATAGCAAAGAGTACACACTTTGACACCATTTAATATTGTAGACAACATGAAGAAGGTGAATGTCACCATGTCCATGTGGGACTCTTTGGCTCTTCTAGGACAACCTAAATTTTTGAAGAAGGCCATGACAGAGGTGGCAACCCCTCAACCTACAAAAGAAGCTGCAAAGCTAGTGTTGGTTAACACTGATCAAGAAAAGGACACTCCAAGTAGCAACTTGAAGGCCAATGCCATTCAAGGTAGGAATTCAAAGCCACCTCCCTGTTATGTATCTTTAATCATTGGAAAATCTTTAGTGCATAATTGTATGGTAGATAGTGGAGCTACTAGCACTGTAATGCCCAAGAAAGTAGCTGACCAATTAGGACTAAGATATGAACCCTTTCAAAAGAGGGTTACCCAACTTGATGGATCCTCAGTCAATACTATAGGTGTGGCCAAGGATACCAGTTTAATCCTGCATGCTAGCCCTAATTTTTCAATCCTCCTTGATATATAAATCATAGATCTCCCCACATTATCTGCTATATGTCTTTGAAGGGAGTTTACAGCCAAGATAGGAGGCTATTTATCTTTTGATTGGTCTCACATGTTATTTCATACAAGGTATGGGACCAAGGTCACCATTAAATCAGAACCATTAGTAGCACACCATATAGAACCATATGTGTCCAATACCATCAATGTAAACTACCCCATATTTGATGATAGTGACTTCCAAACAATTAGTGAAGCAAGCACAAAGATAGAAAGTATCCCTCATATTCTTCTAGATGAAAGAGCTTCAGAGGCCCAAGAATGTCTTATTTGGGATTTTGGTTTGGGAAGTTATTTGATACAAGAGAGTGGAGTCATAGAACCAAGCCTTCTCAAAGGAGACATGGATTCAAAAGATCAGAATAATCAGATTTGGGATCTATTTTTTGATGGAGCTAGAAGTAGACATGGTTCTGGTGGTGGTGCTATGCTAGTGTCCCCAAAAGGAGAAAGGTATTATACTACCTTTAGATTCAGTTTCTCCTACACTAGCAACACTACAGAGTATGAAAGTCTAGTCAATGGACTAGAGTGGGCTAGAAAAAGAGGGCTTAAGGCCTTAAAATTTTATGGTGATAGTGAGTTAGTTGTCACCCAAGTAAGAGGGATAAGTGCAACCAAAAATGACACTTTGAAAGCATACAAGCATAGAGTTTGGGATGCAATTGAAGATTTTTGTGCTTTCAATATTGTTGCCGTCCCTAGAAAGTTAAATCAAAATGCAGATAGGTTAGCTATTGTTGGATCTCAGTATGATATTCCCAATAGCATTTCAAAAGAGATAGATCATCAACATATCAAAGTGATTGTCAGACCCTCTATTCTTGATAGCAATGTTAATTGGTAGGTGTTTGACAGTGATGAGCAAATTATGCAGTTCGTGTTTGAAGAGGGTGTCTTTTCAAGACATAATCAAGAGAGATTATCATAAAATTATGGTGATCAAGTGATACAATAGAAGTCCAATAAGATGCCTAGAGGTCTTGTTACATTAGAGACTGTCTTCAACAAGGATGATGAAGTCAAGAAAAACAAAGCTAGCCTGGTAGTCCAACAAGAACATTGTGTTGAATTAGAGTTGGAACCAGGTAAGAGCTTACAATTTGGAAAAGTGAACACTTAATTGGAGAAGCAAGCTTACACACAGTTATTCAAAGAATTCAGTGATGTTTTTGCATGGAAATATGAAGACCTCAAAGGTTTTGACCCTGCTCTTACCCAGCACACTATTGAATTAGAGCCTAATGCCAAACCAGTGAGGCAAAAACAAAGGCCTGTTAATCGCAAGCTTGAGCCACTCATGCATAAAGAAGTACTCAAATTGATAGAAGGTGGTATCATCTACCCCATCAAAAATACTAGTTGGGTTTCCAACCTTGTTCCTATTAGGAAGAAGAGTGGGGAGCTGAGGATATGTGTTGACTTCAGGGATCTTAACATAGCTTCATTAAAGGACTGCCATCTGTTACCCTCTATGGAACAAATCTTACAATGTGTGTCTGGATCTAAGAGATTTTCATTATTGGATGGCTATTCAGGATACAATCAGATCCTAGTTAATGAAGAGGATAAATATAAGACTACATTTACAACCAAGTGGGGAACCATGGCTTATCAAAAGATTCCCTTTGGTTTGTCAAATGCAGGTGCTACTTTTCAAAAGGCAATGGATATGGCCTTTAAAAGCCTTATGTAAAAGTTTGTGTTGGTCTACTTGGATGACATGACTGTCTATTCAAAACATGCAGTAGATCATATCAAACATTTGAGGAAGATCTTTGAAAGGTTTAGAGAGTTTGAGATATCTCTTAATCTCAAGAAATGTGTGTTTCCAGTTCATGAAGGAAAATTATTGGGATATGTAGTATCCAAAGAATTAATTACAATGGATCCTAAGAGAATTGTAGCTATCCTAGAGCTACCCCTACCACATCACAAGAAAGGTCTCCAATCTTTCATAGGAAAGATTAATTTTGTTAGGAGGTTCTTTCCTAACATTGTAGATTTACTTAAGCCTTTAACAGCCATGCTAAAGAAAAGTTCAACTTTCAGCTAGACTAAAGAAGGAAAAGCTAATTTCTAGGCTATCAAAGAAGCCTTGACAAAAGCTCCTGCCCTGTTGAACCCAAATTTTAGTAAGGATTTTATCCTTTATGCTTATGGAGGTCATGATGCTATATCTACAATGTTGACCCAAGAAAATTTAGATGGATTGGAGCAGCCTATTGCTTTCTTTAGCAAAGGTTTAGAAGAGTATGAATAGAGATACTCTTCTGTAGAGAAACATGTACTTGTTGTGGTAAAGAGCCTTAAAAAGTTTAGATATCTATTGACCCATAGAAAGGTACATTTAAAAGTTACTCATCCAAGTGTCAAAGAGTTTTTGCTTTCCAAAGACCTAAATGAGAAAAGAGCTGGTTGGATCACCAAGGTGATGGACTATGACATTGATATTCAAACTACCAAGCTAGTTAGAGGAAGAGGTCTTTGTGAGAATTTGGCAGATGATGAAGGCTGAAAGAAATAAAAAACAATAAATGTATCTCTGGTGGTGTAGTCTATAGAAGAACAAGCCAAGGCAGCAAGCTGGTTTCCTAATATGATCATTTATTTGAAGATAGGACAATGTCCTGCAGATCTAGATTCAGCAAAAAGAAGGTATTATAGATTACAATTTGTTCCTTTTGTGCTGATTGATGAAGTTCTTTTCAGAAAGGATCACAGTGGTGTCCTTTCAAGATGCATAGATTTAGAAAAGATAGCTGATGTCCTATTTGAATTTCATGATGGACCTTCTGGAGGTCACTTTTCTCCTAGGACTACTGCTTTTAAAATCATGAGGGCTAGATACTATTGGCCATCTATCTTCAAAGATAGTCATGATTATGTAAGAAAATGCATCAAGTGTGCTATGTTTACAGGAAAAGAAAGGCTTGCAACCTTGCCCCTATAGCCAGTTAGAACAGAGCAACCCTTCATGAAGTGGGGTATAGACTTCATTGGCATGATCAACCCTCTATCTAGTGTAGGACATAAATGGATAATTACTACAATAGATTACTTCACCAGATGGATAGAAGCAATTGCATTAAAAGAGGCCAATTAGAATGTTATCTTAGGTTTTTATGATGATGTAGTTCATAGGTTTGGCACTCTAGATTCCATAATTTCAGATAATGCATTAGCATTCATAGGCCTCAAAGTCTCAGAGTGGGCAGTCAAGAATGGCATCTATCTAAATACCAGTTCCAATTACCACCCTCAAGGCAATGGCTTAGCTGAATCAACCAATAAGAATTTGATTAAGATAATCAAGAAGACTCAGCAGGACAACCAAAGGGATTGGCATACCAAACTGAGGTCTACCTTATGGTTAGACAGAATTACCCCAAAGAAGATTATTCATAATTCTCCTTACATGCTAGTATATGGTAGAGAGGCCAAGTTGTCTATCTCAGTTGAATTGCCAGCTCTAGATGTGGCCACTCAATATGCTTTATTTGAAGAAAGAGATCCCTTGCAGATCAGATGTGCTCAGTTGATGGAGTTGGAAGAACTCAGAGACAAGTCAATGCAAGATATGGAATTCCATCAAATTCCAACAAAGAGAAACTTTGATAAAAGAGCCAGGATCAAAAATTTCAAAGTTGGAGATGTAATCCTCAAGTGGGATGAGTTCAGATCCAAGCTTGGCAGACATACCAAGTTTGATTCATTTTGGGGTGGACCATTTGTTATAAAAGAGTGTAGGGGATCCAATGCTTTTCAACTATCAAATATGCAAGGAATTCCCTTGCCTATCTCAGTGAATGGTTTCTGCTTGAAGCCCTACTTTAAGGTTAATCCCTCTCAGTGAATTTTGTAAAAATTCTTTCCTACTTTCTTCCTATTTTCTAGGTTAGTTTCCTACTTTTCAAGAAGTGCCTGTGCCCAAGTTTGTCTCCCTATGTCCAATTTTGTCTTTCTGTCAAGTTTTGTGTTCCTCAGAATGACTCCATGCCCAATGAATTATGTCAAGGCCACTGGTTTTCAATGTCTAGTAGGCTGACATCCAGCAGAAAATGCCAAAATGTTACCCTAATTTCCATATGCATGCAAATTTGGCTAAAAACCATCCCTAGGTCTCTATTTTTATCCTGCTAGGCATCCTTGAAATTTTCATGAATTTATCTCTTGTTTCCTGGCCTCTACAATCTTTTTAACTCTCTGGTTCGCAGTTAAAATTCATAAAACTAGCTATTGGTGTTCAAAAAATCCTAAGAGACCCTAAGCCCTCATTCTATTTTTGTGTTACTTTATCAGAAACTTAAGTGTCTTCAAAACCCATCTGCATATTTTTTCCTTTCGGTCGCTAGTTCTCTAAGTTCTCCGATGGTTCCCCCTTTTATTCGGCAATTCAGCGATTACATTGTTTCTCTTAGTCACCAAATGTTTGGTGGTTAAGTCTTAACATCCCACGACCTAGTGAACTAGATAACTTTTCCTTTAGTCGCCAGTTCTCTAAGCCTTCTGGCGGTTACCTTTTCCTCTCGGTGAACTAGCGACTGTAGTGTTTCCCTGGTCGCAAAGTAAAATGGTGGTGCCCTAAAGTATTCAGTGACTCTGCAGATTGCCTTTCAGTTAGGCATTCGCTAACTATAACCCCAAGTTGGACTTTTGGTTTAGCGATTCTGCGAATGCCTTGTTCACATATTCTTCAGACTTAACTGAGGTTAATAATTCTATTCAGTGACTAAGCGAATTTCCTTTGGCTGCGCATTCGCTAAGACTTCTGGGGTTAAGTGATTTAAGTGGGATCCCAATTAATGAGATCAATGGTTTTTGTAAGATCTCATAGGGTTTGTCAGAGGCTTGTAATCTTACGATAACCATCGATCTTCCTTTTTCTTAGTGCTTCAAGCATTTGTGGGTCCACTGCCACGTTGTCCTACATGGAGGTTTTGTATTGACCAAGGGATGATGACTTGTTTTTGTCAGCAGGCCCAAGGATGTCAGAAGCTTGAAAATCTATGGCTGGCATGTGTTCTCATGAAATGTCTTAGACATATGCGATTATAAGACAACCGTTGATTCTCCTTGGTGACGTAACTCTTCATGCTTGGCAAGTCCACTGCTACATGTATAAAAACAACGGCTTCTCATTGGTCCACATGGTAATGATTCATCATGTGTTAGTGGGAGCAAATTTCTAGCATTTTAGAAGGCTTTGACATCTTGAGAGGATCGATAGCTGGCGCATGTCTGCAAGGAATCTTTCTGACACATGCGATCATGCACTCACCGTTGATCTTGCTTTATCTAAGGGCTCTGACAGATGGGCTGACATGCTCAAATTTTATTGGTCTGCATGGTGATGACTAGATTTTTCAGTGGGTCTATTTGTCTAAAGGTGTTTCAATTTAAAGAGATCAGTGGTTGGCGCATGATCTGGAGGAATATTCAGGGGCCATGCGATCATGCACCCACCGTTGGATCAGAATCTTATCTTTAGTGGGACCATATCAGAACTTGCTGAGGTGTATGCCTACAAAGAAGTCAAGGGTGAATAAAAGAATGACATGTGGCAGGTCTGGGCCCAAGGTTTTGGGTTCTTGTTCGCTAGAGTTAACCAGGGTCAAATAAAAGTTTGAACGACTTAAGGTTAGTTCTGCAGTCAAGTGTCGAGCCCGTGTAAAAAAGGAAAATTTGACAGTCACATTTTAAAGTAAGATTGATTTTTGGATACCAACCATCGATAGGGATTTTGAGCACCACCTGTGACCGTTTTATCATTTTTTAAACTTCAAATATCTCAAAATATCATATTTCAACAGTTATGGCAAGGCCGAATTGCAGGTAGGTAGATGGGTCATGGCGGTTGGATTTTTTATAGGGATAAACATGAAATGGACATGAAAACATAGATATCTGATTAGCTGGGATATTTTCATGTGCATTTATGGCCGAATTTGACAAATTTAGGGTTTGATTATTATATAAAAAATTATGTAAACCCTAATTAGATTTTTTCTCCTACCTGCGTGTAAGAGATGTATATATATTTTTTTGAGAGCTTTAGAGCTCAGAGTTCACATTTTGTAAAGAGAAAAAATATCTTTTCTTAGAAGGCCATCTGAGACATTTTTTTGTCCTCTAGTTTTCTACATTCTATAACCTCCCATTGATAATTCAGATATTGAAGGTGTTTTTGTGACATTCTTCATGTCCCTATGCATTCTTGTGTGAGTTATTTCTTAATGAATTCAGTATTTACATGTTTCTCAATGATAGCTTAGGATTCTTGATCCTTCTTTCTTTCTGCATTTTTGTGTATCATTGTGGATGATTTGATGTGAGTGCTTTTGTGGTACACTTCAACCCCTTAAATATCTTGTCTCATTCCTATACCTGGTTGCAGAGGTGAATGTTTGTTTGTAGGTCATAGATTATTGTCTAATTACAAGGGGTGTTATTGTTTTTGAAAGAATCTCTCTTTCCCTAAATAACTCTTTTTATCTACAGACCCTTCTATGAAGTACTTATGAAAACCTATTCAGTGAGTTTTGATCATCTAAGCCTAAGTCTATTCGTTGATTTCATCTTTTATACTGTGATTCATACCATATTTTCAGTGTATCACCTAGTAGGATAGTTAGCTTTTAGTCATTTCCCTTTTAAGCATTCCTTCTATCCCTTTCCCTCAAAAGATTTACTTTTCTCTCAAGAAGAAAATTAAGGTGATTATCCAAGAGGAACCAGCCTAGAACCTAGAGGTCTCATCTCAGTTAGCATAGGCCCCACAACCTGGAGATGATTCTCATGTTATACTAGGTTATCAAGACTACGAGAGCTTGAAACAAGGGTGCAAACTTAGTGTATAACAGAACCATAGTTTAATTTTAACATGAATTAATTATGTTTTCATACATACATACCTACATACATACATACATACATACCAAAATGTATTTATCTCTCTTGCTTGATATTATTTCCTTTATTGACATCTATAGATGGCACTATCTTCTAAAGTTGTCGACTATTAAATACAAAAGAAAAGAGGAATATATTGAACATGAAAGTCATTAGCTTACGTAGGAAAAATTGTAACTTTTGTAGTCGATTCATTAGGATTTAATTGTGCACTCAGCATTTTAACAAAAAAGAAATAAGTTAACACTTGACTATCAATTTTGTAATACTTAGTTTAAATTAGACACGAAAAATTAAATTAGATTCAATTCAAAATTTGGTAAAACACTATTAGAGCATTAGTGAATTTCTATTCTTGATAATGCAATGCGTATAAGTAATATGGTTTCACACACTTCATCAGAAAAAATTATGAATGATTAGTTTAAGTGTTTTCCCTATATAACATTTTGTAGCAAGAAAAGAAAGCTTTCCATTTTCCCTAATTAATTGATATTTTTTCCTAAGAATGCTTAGGTTAATAAATATTTTTTTAACTGGTAGTTGTTGACAACCAATTCTATTTTGGTTGTTGAGTGCCTTTTTATCTTAGTGGTTAATTGAGATCAATCTCGGCCGTTAATTTTTTAGCAAGGGTAGTATAAAGGGGGGATAGAGGGCATTTGGAATGCATCAAATTGTGAAGAAATCATTTGCAGTGAAAGAAAATATATTTGCAGTGATAGAAAATATTCTTGCAGTGGGATCAAGGGAATAGTGATAGTGTTGGGATAGTAGTGGGGAATATCGGCCGGAGATATTAGGAGTTTGTCCTAGTTATGCTAGTAAGAGGAAAGGAATATTTTGTAACTCTTATATTGGTGAAGATTAATATATTTTCCATCTGTAGAACTCGTTATCACTTAGAGGTTTTTTCAAGAACAATTTTATACCAAAATATTATGTCATCATGTTTAAATTTATTTCCGCATTTATTTTTTTATGAAGTTGCAATTGTGTTGTTATTCAATATTTTCTTGTGAATTAGTTTTTGACAATTAAATAATATTTCAAGATAGGAGATTAACAATCGGTGATTGCAATAGTTAATTTGCACATGGTATCAGAGTAGTGTTGAGGGTAGAAAAGGTTTACCCTAGGAAATGAAAGATTTTGAGGTTTTATAAAACCTAGTTGATCACTGTGGAATTATTATTATTTTATCCCTTGAGATGGATTCAAATGGTTTGAGAGATCAGGATAGATTGTATAGTGCCTCAAAATTTGGTGTGTGGAAGGCTAGAATTTATTTAGTGTTGGAAGAGAATGGTATCAAGGATTATGTTACCAGTGTTGTAGCAATACCTGCAGATGCAATACAACTTGTAGCATACAAGAAGGATGATGCCAAGGTGAGGAGGATAATCCTTGATGGTGTCAAGGATTATATTGTTTCACATATCTCAGAGTTAGATACAATGAAGAAGATATCATATGTCATTCTGAATCTATACCAAAATCATACCTCTAACAAGAAGATGATTCTTAGAGATAAGTTGAAGAGTACCCGAATGAATAAGGGGGAAGACATGATAAGTTACCTCACAAGGCTTAGAATTGTCAAAGATGGGTAAGAAGTTGTTGGAGGTAGCCCTAGTGATGATGAGCTAGTGAGAATAGACCTAAATGGGTTTACTAAGAAGTGGGGTGTCTTTGTTCAATTTGTTAGTGGATGAGATACCTTACCTAGTTGGGATTGACTATGGAGTGATTTCACTCGGGAGGAGTTTCGACTAAGAATTTTCAATGGGGCCAATAAGACTCAACAAAATGTGGAACAAGAAAATGTTTCCCTGGTGGGAAAAGGGAAACCCAAGAAGGGGTATATCAAAGGATATAATTCCCAAAGTGAGAAGAATAAGAAGGAACTATCGAAGATCAAGTTTTTGGGTTGTCAAGAATATTGTCACTATGTCAGTGATTTCCTAGAAAGGAAGAAGAATGAGAAGAAAGGAAAGAAGCAAGTGGCAGATTCAACAATGGTTGAAGATCTCTCTAGTAGAATAGAAGATGATTTTTCACTCATAGCTTGCATGGTTAGCTCAACCTCACAGTGTCTTTGGTATGTAGATAGTGGGACATCATTTCATATGATAGGATTTAGAGAGTACTTCTCCATTTATAAGAAGGAGAACACTAGTATCAAAATTTCTATGGGAAACTTGTCCAAACTCAACTTAGTTGGGAAAGGGATTGTTTAGTTTTAGAGGGAGAATGAGAAGATTATTCCCCTTCATGATGTGTTGCATGTGCCAGGCTTAGGTATGAATTTTATTTCTATATCTGTTCTTCAAGATATGGGGTATAATGTACTCTTTAAAGGGGAACATGTGTTGATCAAGCACAAGGATTTGAAATCACCCATAACCATTAGATTTAGGAGTGTTCACCTTTATAGTCTACAGTTTGATACTCCTAAGGCACTCATGAGAAACTTTAGTCTTAGAGATCTTGGATAGCTTTTTCATAGGAGGATGGGCCATATTCATCATGGAGCACTTAAATTTATTCATGAGATAGTGATAGGTGTTCCAGAAGTGAGCATAGAACATGATGATGTACGTAACAAATGTATTTTGGGGAAGATTGTGAAAGCATCTTTTACAAGGAATGACACCATATGTGAAGGTGTTCTTGATCTAGTACATTTAGATGTTTGTGGACTGATGTTAACAAAATCTCTCTGAGGCTATAAGTACAATGTTACTTTTATTTATAATTTCTCTAGGAAGACTTGGATATACTTCTTAAAGACCAAGGATGAGGTTTTAAGTCAATTCCAAGAGTTCAAGGCTCTTGTGGAGAACTCAATAGGAAGGAAGATAAAGGTTCTTCGGTCATAAAATGGAGGGGAGTACAAAGGATAGGTATTCCATGAAAACTATACCAGAGAAGGAATCAAGAGAGAGTGGATTGTTCCTTACAATCCTTAATAGAATGGATTTTTTGAGAGGAAGAACCATTCTATATCAGAGGAAGAAAGGGATATGTTACATGACCAGGATGTGCCCTGCTACTTATGGGTAGAAGTGTGTAGTACAATAGTCTACATTCAAAATATAGTTCCACACAAGGTGCTAGGGAAGATGACACTCCAAGAAGTTTTCACATGTAAGATGCTTGATGTTAGTCACTTCAAAATATTTGGTAGTTTCGCATATTGTAAGATTCTAGGTGATACTAGTACCAAGTTAGATCAAACTGCATAGAGGGGTTACTTTTTTGGGTATAATGAAACCTCAAAGGCATATAGGATTTTTATTCTAGGGACTAGAAGAATTATAGTTTGACATGATGTCAAGTTCATGGAGGATAAAGCATTTAGGAGGTCCAGAGATTTGCAAGAAGATGATCAGAGTGAGCATCATACAAAAGCTCCAAGAATAACTTCTCTGAGTCAAGGGCATCAAGTCCAATTATAGTTACTAGTATGAGCATAGGCTCAAGTGGTGGAGATTCACAAAATATGGAGCAACTGGTGCTGGAGGATGTGCATCAAGAAGACATAGAGGTTTATATTCCATCCTCTATAGTTGGTAGTGGGAACCATGAGGTTCAAGAGACTCAAAGGGATACTCAGAAGGTTGTGGGAGCTCTTAGGAAGAGTATGAGATAGAGGAGACAACCAACTAAGTTTAATGATTATGTTGCATTAGTCAGTCAGTTGGTAGATAGTGGGCCTTTTAGTTATCAGGAGGCTGCACAACATCAGGTGTGGTGAGATGTGATGGTTGAGGAATATACCTTAATAATGCAAAATGATGTGTGGGAGATAGTTCCTAGACCAATAGATAGGACAACACTTGGATCATGCTAGATCTATAAGATCAAGCATGATGCAGATGGTAGCATCAAGAAATACAAGGAAAGGTTCTTGGCAAAGGGGTTTTCTTAGGAGGGAATAGACTATGAGGAGACATTTTTTCCAATGGCCAAGTACACTTCTATTCAAGATATGATATCATTTGTAGCATAGATGAGATGGAAGATCCATCAAATGGATGTCAAGACAACATTCCTTAATGTTGAATTGAAGGAGGAGGTATACATAGAGAAACCATAAGGCTTTGTAGTACACAACAAACAAACCCATGTGTGTAGATTGAAGAGAGCTTTGTACAGACTCAAGAAGGCTCCTAGATCATGGTATGAGTGCACTGATACATACTTGTAGGGAATAGGCTTTGTGAAGAGTGAGGAAGATGCTAACCTCTACTACTTGGAGGTTGGGGGTGAGGTTTTCATTCTTGTTCTATATGTGGATGACATGTTTCTAACAGGATCACTAGGACTCATAGAGGAGTGTAAGAGGGACCTTGCAGAAGAGTTCGAGATGAAGGATTTGGGACTTATGCACTACTTTCTAGGCATGGAGGTGTGGTAGACGGGTGGAGAGATTTTCCTTGGGCGAGGGAAATATTGCATTAAAATATTGAAGATATTCAGGATGGAAGATTGCAAAGCCATGTCTACACCTATGATCATTAATTGGAGGAAGGTAGACACTTCAAAGGAAAAGGATGTAGATCCCAGCTTATACTAACATTCAAGATTGGTTCACTTATGTATTTGGTCAACAACAGGCAATATATTAATTTTGCACTAAAATCTCTTAGTCATTGCATGGTTGAGCCAAAGAGAGTGCATTGGACAATATCTAAGCATGTGTTGTGTTACTTGTGTGGTACAATTGAGTATGAGATCAGATATATTCAAGGTGAAAGTATCACGTTGATGGGCTATATTGATGCACACTAGAGATGCAATACAATGGACATAAGGAGCACTTCAAGGTGTTGTTTTAGTTTGGGATCACAAGTTATTTCTTGGTTTAGTAGGAAGTAGAAGCCTGAGGCTCTGAGTTCAGCAGAGGTAGAATACATATCATCTAGCATGGTGACATGTGAAGCTATATGGATTCAGAAGTTTTTAGTAGCCTTGTTTAGTCAGCAGTTTAGACTACTATGATACACTGTGACAATGAGAGTTGCATCAAGTTGTCTGAGAATCCAGTATTTCATGACATGTCTAAACATATAGACATCAGATATCACTTCATTAGAGATTATGTAGAGAGAGCAATTGTTTAGCTATAGTACATACCTATAGAATAGCAGGTAGCAAACATTCTGACAAAGGAATTGGGGAAGACAACATTTATCTTCTTCATAGATAAGTTGAGTGTCATGCAGAACAACTTCCTCGCTAAGAGGGAGTGTTAGTTTTATAGTGAGAAAGCTTTCCATTTGTCCTAATTGATTGATATTTGTTTTCTTGAGAATGCTTAGGTTAATAAATATTTATTTAATTGGTAGTTTCTGACAACCGATTCGGTTTTGGTTGTTGAGTGCATTTTTATCTCATCCGTTAATTGAGATCAATCTCGGTCATTGATTTTTCAGAGAGGGTAGTATAAAAGGGGGGATAGGGGGCATTTGGAATACGTCAAGTTGTGAAGGAATCATTTGCAGTGAAAGAAAATGTATTTGCAGTGATAGAAAATATTCTTACAATGGGAGCAAGGGGGGAGTGACAACGTTAGAATAGTTGTGGGGGATATCAACAAGAGATATTGGGAGTTTGTCGAAGTTCTTCCAGTAAGAGGCAATGAATCTTTTGTAACTCCTATATTGCTGAAGATTAATATATTTTCCATCTACAGAACTGGTTTTCCCTTAGGGTTCTTTCCAGGGATAATTTTGTCTGAAAATATTATGTCATCGCGTTCCAATTTATTTCTGCATTTGATTTTTTATGAAGTTGCAATTGTGTTGTTATTCAATATTTGGTTGTAAATTAGTTTTTGATAGTTAAATAATATTTCAAAATAGGAGATTAACAATCAATGATTGCAATAGTTAATTTTCACAATAAGAAATTAGTATTTTAAATTTAAATGGAGTGAAAATCTCCAATCAATATGAGGGATTTTTAAATCGAATGCTTGTCCGCACTCTCCTAGACCTCGCGAAAATGTAGTGATGAAGGATCATTACAAGGAATTATTTTGAGTTTAAATGGAATTTATATCTCTAAACATTATGAAGGATTTTTAATCGAAAGCCCATCCCCACCTTCTCGGACCCTATGAAAAGGAAAATAGACAGTGATCTGCAAACAAATTGACTAAAATAATGGATCTAAGAAAAATTGAAAGGAGATATGCTAATGGTTTTTCCCTCATAAATAAAAATTTCTTAGATCAATTTGAAAGCATAGAAATGGTTTGAAAATATCGGAACTGTTGCGGAAGGGGAGCAAACTTGGTACCCTTGATTCCTCTGACAAGATCGTGCCCAATCTAGACAAGAATCTCCAACATCAGGTGATATTGAGACATACTCGTCAAAGAGTCCCGTAGCTCAACACCTATTTGAACATTCAGTTGTCTCGCTATATACGTCGTGAAATGCTGGCCCTGTCACCTGGCAATGGCTTCTTTGACGCCTGCAGAAAGATTTTGCATGACATCTTTGTCCGGTGCAATGACAGCTCATAGTCGACTGACTTCCAATACGAAAAGATATCCCGGGCTGTCCTCTTAGGCTCCTAGTTAGCACCCAACCACCATTTTATCATAATGGTTAAGATCATATATATAACTCTCTGTGTGAATCTCTTCTTGTGTAATATCTCTATATTAAGAGTTTATTATGAATCTCATTTGCGAATGGACCAACATCGATCTTATTAAAAAAAAATTCATTATCATACCAAACTTTAAATCTACAACATTTTCTTACTGTGAATAAAAATAGAGAAAAGCTTATGTTTAATTTTCCTTAGATTAAGTCATTGATTTCTATAAGAAGAATTTGTGGTAAAATTTTCTAAATACTTTCTCTTTTCTAAAGCATTTATCAGATTTTTTAGTATCAAGACAAACTATTAAAGTATTTGTATGTCTTTTATTAAAACTATTTCATTTTAGATTGCTTGGTTAATTGTGTTGCAAGACCATAAAATTACCTCATTTTTTATACTTTCTACTATGCCCTATAACCTGGACTTTACTCATGTAGTCTAAGATCTATAGCTTTCATAGAGTTAACATATTATATGTACATTAGTATAATTTGTTCCTAATCTTTAATGTTTAATTATTGATCCTCAAAATTTTGTCTTTGAAAGAGATGTCAATTTTTATGTAAACATGAGACATCGTGCATCAAGTTCCAACCTAGATATTTTTAACTTGTTATAGAGATGTAGTTGACGAACTATTTGGTTTAAGATTTTGTATGACGGACTGTAAATGAATGTGGAAAAAAACATAGATTTACCATATGAATAAGAATGTTTGCAAATTAAGTGCTTTCAAATTTAGAGTTATATCATTTAGAAAGAGTGAACTGCCAATTGGAAGTGCACATAAACTTGATGAACCTTGTATGTCAATAAGTGAATTTTTTCTATACATTTATTATCTATGTCTTAACATTTAATTCATATATACAATTTACATAAGTATTCTATAAAGAATAAGTTGGTGATAAAACCAAAAGTGATCATGGCTAAAGAATGGGAATAGTGTTTGGGATGCTGAATTATCTTTTTGATTCAATACACTTTTGTTATAGAAATAACATAGATGAAATATGCTTCAATGATTGGATAGAAATCCATAACCATAAAAGAATTGACCATAAATTAAATACGATTTTAAAGTGTTGGATGAGTTTGGAATTTGTGACAATTTAGATTTTGGATGATTACGAAAGCTCTAGTTAAATAAGGTATTTGGCTTTCTATAAGGAAAGGACATGTATAACTAGGTTGTGGTCCATATCCTTGAGAATGCATGAAACCTCACTATTAATATATGATCTTTATTTCATCATTTTGTCTTTGAATCTTGTACCTTTGACATTAAGATAATTTCCTTCTTTAATCTAATCTAATGTTAATAGATTATGACCTAAGATGGAGAAATATATTATTCACATATAACCTATTAGCAAAAATACTTGAGAATAATGTTGGACGAGTCAAAATAGAATAAGTGTTACAAGGAAAACCCAAATATTTAAGAATCAAAGTTACCACCTTGTAAATGCACAGACCATTTGGAATTGATCAACATTCCAAAAAGTTTGTAAACAATAGAGATAAAGAAACTTTTAATACTTGATATTTTGTGATCCATGTTATGTAAAAAAGTACTAGCTCAAGTAATTATAAAATAGAGCACATCATAGTTTCTAATGTTCTCCACAAGATAAAAAATAAGTGCACTAGGAATAATATAAAATGAAATCCTTTGATGACATTATTGAAAAGAGATGCATAAGTGTTGCAATTGGATAATTTTATACATACCAAAATAATAAATAAACTATTATAATGCAACATAAAGTACAGATTTAGGTCAAAATAAAATCAAAGAAAAATGTATGCTTCAAGAATAATATTAATAGATAATTAATAAAATTACAATTTTAGGTTTATAAGGGAAATAATAAAAGGTGATAAAAACATTAAAATATAAAGCATAGTGGTTAAAATTATGATATTGCTATCAGGATTCAATTGTGTAGTTTTTTGAGTCAAACTCATTGACCCATGATTCATGAGTAGTGGTTCAACATGAACCCATCTCTCATGAGAATGAATGGAACACTTAGCACTCGTTGGATCTCTGAGACTTCTCGGGAGGTCACCCATCCTAGTACTACTCTAGCTCAAGCGCGCTTAACTACAGAGTTTCCTTCATGGTTAAACCCACTTTGCTTGCATCCTCATTTGCAAAACCTTCACCAACTATTGTGCCTCATGAACCATTCATTAGAAAGCCCCTTAAGCTCATCAATTGATAAGTGGAGATATTTTCCACAGCAAGTCAAATTGTGATATTGCTATCAGGATTCAACTGTGTAGTTTTTTGAGTCAAACTCATTGACCCATGATTCATGAGTAGTGGTTCAACATGAACCCATCTCTCATGAGAATGAATGCAACACTTAGCACTCATTAGATCTAGGTGATGCTCATAGAGGTGAAGCACCGGGACTTCCCGAGAGGTCACCCATCCCAGTACTACTCCAACTGGAGCACACTTAACTACAGAGTTTCCTCCATGGTTAAACCCACTCTTCTTGTATCCTCATTTGTAAAACCTTCACCAACTATTGTGCCTTATGAAACATTCATTAGAAAGCCCCTTAAGCTCATCAATTGATAAGTAGGAGATATTTTCCACAGCAAGTCAAATTGTGATATTGCTATCAGGATTCAACTGTGTAGTTTTTTGAGTCAAACTCAATGACCCATGATTCATGAGTAGTGGTTCAACAAAAACCCATCTCTCATGAGAATTAATGGAACACTTAGCACTCATTGGATCTAGGTGATGCTCATAGAGGTGAAGCATCGGGACTTCCCAAGAGGTCACCCATCCCAGTACTACTCTAGCTCGAGCGTGCTTAACTATAGAGTTTCCTCCATGGTTAAACCCACTCTGCTTGAATCCTCATTTGCAAAACCCATCCCGGTGCTTCACCTATGTCAGCATCACCTAGATCTAATGAGTGCTAAGTGTTCCATTCATTCTCATGAGAGATGGGTTCATGTTAAACCACTAATCATGAATCTTGGGTCAATGAGTTTGACTCAAAAAACTACACAATAGAATCCTGATAGCAATATCACAATTTGACTTGCTGTGGAAAATATCTCCTACTTATCAATTGATGAGCTTAAGGGGCTTTCTAATGAATGTTTCATAAGGCACAACACTTGGTGAAGGTTTTGCAAATTTGGATGTAAGCAAAGTGGGTTTAACCATGGAGGAAACTCTCTAGTTAAGCATGCTCGAGCTGGAGTAGTACTGGGATGGGTGACTTGCCGAGAAGTCCTAGTGCTTCACCTCTGTGAGCATCACCTAGATCCAATGAGTGCTAAGTGTTCCATTCATTCTCATGAGAGATGGGTTTATGTTGAACCACTACTCATAAATCATGGGTCAATGAGTTTGACTCAAAAAACTACACAGTTGAATCTTGATAGCAATATCACAATTTGACTTGTTGTGGAAAATATCTCCTACTTATCGGTTAAAGTTATGCCAAAACCTAATAGCATTGTCATTAACAAGACAAGATACTTGATACAATAGGAAACTTATAAAATCCTATGGCAAAGTGAATGAATGAGTAAATTTTTTAGGCTGATTTTTTATTGTAGACGAGCTACTAACCTCAAGTAAGAGGTAAAATAAATTGAGATCAAAATTTGAAGTGAGATCAAAGAATATTTTCACTAATCAAATAAACATGAAGCTCCATTCATGTTGGACTTGAATAACGAGGCAAAGTAAAGAAAAGCTAGTGATAATTATAAAAATTATGATCTTCCATGTATTCTTAATAGATAAGGGAATTAATGGAAAATAGAAAAAAATATTACAAGTAACAAAGTGCTGTTAAACAATACATTTTTTCTCTCAAGCTAGATATTATGCTTATCCAAGAGGTTAAGATGTCCTCCAATAATTTCAACTCCCTTGCTATCAATCTCTAGCCAGGTGTTGAGTTTCTCTATTTTGAGGCCTCTGATGCCTCAAGGGGCATTGCCACTCTCTGGAACCCCAACATTGTTGAAGGAGAATCGCTTGCCTTCTCTCTAAATTTCCTCATTGTTACCTTTAGAATGAAACATCTGGTTTGGAACTTGCTCAATATCTATGCTCCCAACACCTGGACTGGCAGGATGCCTCTCTGGAAGGAAATTATCAGTTGCATGGATTAGGACACTTTTTCTAAGTATATGGTGGTTGGAAACTTTAACACCCCCCTCTATCCCTTAGACTACTTTGATAGTATGGGGGACCTTGCAGACTTTATTTATTATTCAGGTCTCTTGGACATTGACCTAAAAGGAAATCCCTTTACTTGGTCCAACAATAGGAAAGGATCGTTAAGAATAGTCCCAAGAGATAACTGAGAGGCGGGGGTGAATCAGTTATCTACAAGTTTCAATTCTTTATCCAATTAAGTATACTTAAATATTATGTATAAACACAATGAAAGAACACTTGAACACAACACCAATATTTTGGTTATGGGGAAACCCAAATAAGTAGAAAGCCCAGTGGGAATTGACACCAACTAGTAATCTGCACTAGTTTATTATGATCCCTATTATGAGAACTTACAACCCTGCTAGGAGTTGACATTTACAATGCAATAAGTACACTGACCTGGTCAAAGGTTAGACCCTGTTAGGATTCTCTTACAATTAACCCTATTAAGCATGAGGATGCACTATCCGAGAGCACACTTCTCAAAGGGTGAAGGCTACAACCTTCTGATTAACTAATACACATTATATGTAGATCTTGGTGAACTGCACTTTGACCTACTATCTGGATCAGTTCCAATGTATATCATATACTCTTTACTTGGTCACATAGACCTTCTGCTAATGGCTCAACACTTTGCACTCTCTGCTCTTTACATTCAACTAGGAACCATGCCTTAGCAATCATAAATGACTTCCTATAAATATCTTTCATCCAAATGATATAATCAAGTCATCCTATTAGAATCACCTTGAAATCATATTAGAGAAACAATAACACTCTCTAATAACAATTCCATCAGATCCGCTAAGAACACAACACAAACTAGGACCTGTTCAAATTAATAAGTGTAGACACATGTTACACACTGTCAGCTCTACCAAATTAATTGATATTTTCTCCTCAAGCTGAATTACATCATGCACTCTTAACCAAAAATTCATAACTCTTTTCCAATCACCAATCCAAGCGTGCATACTGAAATGATAGGCACAACTCTTGTACTAATAATCTCTGTCAGCTCTTCTGAATAAATACAGGAAACTACAATTGGTGAATAGTGACTGCATAACTTCACTTCTACTTATCATCAGACTCTATGTCTATGAATGTAACATCACTAACATGTGTCCATCACATATCAAAATGCGCAAGGCTCCATGATAACTGTATGGAAAATCACTCACAGAACACTGCTGGCACAAGATGCTACATAACTGTCTGTACTAACAATTATCCTCTACATCCATGATATCACGTTGATAACATGTCCATGCTACTTATACTCAAATCTTACTACATAAGTCTTCCATGCATGCTACTTACCATATGTTGTCATCAATGACAAACATACAGTCAGTACTGGCTTGCTGGTAAATCTCCAACAATCTCCCACTTTGGAATTGATCGCAACATATGGAATGAAAAACACCACCAATCCAAATGATCAATCCTTTTATAACATTCTACATTTCCTCATCAAAACTCCCCCAAGGATGAATCCTCCATCTGCTAAAATATATTAATCCCCCTTTGACATCAATGGAAAAGGGCCCCAACTCATTTAAGCTCCTGTACTACTCCTTAAGTAGAGTAGTCAACCATCCATCAGTCACTGAGGACTAAAGCTCTTTTCACTTTCTCTAAGAAGAATCGGGGAAGGGAATTACTCCCATCTTCTCTCTGAGATACTCAAAAGTGTCCTTTGGTAAAGGTTTTGTGAATATATCTGCTAGTTGTTCCTTTGTACTTACATAATCCAATTTGACTTCTTTTTCTTCTACTTTCTCTCTAAGGAAGTGATACTTAATCTCCATGTCTTTTGTCTTTGCATGCATCATAGGATTCTTTGACATGTTGATAGTGCTAGTGTTATCACAATGAATAACAATAGGATAATCAATCTAAATTCCAAAATCCTTTATCATCTTCTTGATCCAAATAATTGTGGAATAATTCAAGGCTTCTACAATATACTATGCTTCTATTGTTGACTAAGAAATGCAATTATGCTTCTTGCTTGTCCAAGTGACAAGTCTATCACCAAGAAACACTGCTCCTCCTGATGTACTCTTTCTATCATCTATGCATCCTGCCCAATCTGCATCTGTATATACATGAAGCTTAATATTCTCTGAGTTAGGATACCATAGACCATAATCTATAGTGCCCTGCAAATATCTAAATATTCTTTTTACTACCATGAGGTGACTTTGTTTAGGTTCTGCTACAAATCTTCCAACTATGCCAACTGCATTAGAAATATAAGATCTAGTTTGAGTAAGATATATGAGTTTACCAATCATAGATTTGTACAATGTTGTATCTACTACTAGAGAATTATCTTCTTTTGTAAGCTTGCATCTTGTTATCATAGGTGTCCCCATTGGCTTGTAATCATCCATCTTGAATGTCCTCAAGATTTCTTTCACATATTTAGTCTGATTTATGAACATATCTTTGTTTGTTTACTACACATTCAATCCCAAAAAGCATTTGATAGGTCCAATCATGCTCATCTCAAACTCACTCTACATCTCCTTAGCAAATTTTGCACTAAGTTTGTCATTAACCCCAAAGATAATGTCATCAACAAATATAGCTACAAGTAGTAAACCTTTAGATGTCTCTCTTATGAATAGATTACAATTTTCTCCTCCTTTCTTGAATCCAATTTTTGTTAGATATCCATCAAGTCTCTCATACCATGCTCTAGGGGCTTTCTTAAGTCCATAGAGGGCTTTCTTCCATCTCCATACCATATTAGGTTTGTCTGATAAGGTGAATCCTTCTAGCTACTCAATGTATACTTCTTCCTTTAGCTCTACATTCAAGAATGCTAACTTAACATCCATCTGATAAACTTTGAAGTTTTTGAATGTTGCATAAGCTAGAAATAACTTAATGGCTTCTAATATTCTCACTGGTGAAAATGTGTCTGAATAATCAATACCTTCTCTTTATACATATCCTTTACATACTAACCATGCTTTGTTCCTTACTACTATATGATCTTCATTCATCTTGTTTCTAAATATCCACATTATTCCAATCATATTCTTATCACTAAATCTTGGAACCAGTTCCCAAGTATCATTTATGATAATCTTATCTAGTTCTTCTTTCATAGCATCATGCCAATATGAATCATTACATGCATCTTCTATACTTAAAGGTTCAATTTGAGATAGTAAACATACCTCCTCATTGCTTTCTAAACTCTTTGTTTTTTATCTTGTTGTGACTTTTCCACTCTGATCTCCAATGATGTCATCCTTAGAGTGATATATAGATGTAAACTTTGGAACTTTATGAGATACTGTCTCATCTGCCTTCTGAGTCTCTTCTTTACTTTTTTCAGGGTCATTGAATAATACATCAATATTGTCAAATATCTCTTCAAAAACTGTCTGACTAGTGGAAGGTCTAGGTTATTCATCACTTCTTGCATCAAACTTTCCTATTGCTTCATCCCTCTTGATGTAGCACTTTCTTCCAAATATTCTAAAGTATTTCACTGTGGGAACATTGCCAAACCATAGCTCATAAGGTGTCTTGTCCATGTCAGGCCTTAATTGTACTTTATTGATGGTATATAGACTGTTGTATTGACTAAAACTCTCTAATAGGTGTTTGCAACTTTTTCTTCAATCATGATAGTGTGCATTGTGTCAAGGATGATCCTATTCCTTCTCTCTACAATCCCATTCTACTAAGGGGTTCTAGGTGCACTCAACTATCTTTTTATGCCATGTTCTTCATAGTACTCATAAAATTTGTCAGAGGTCAATTCTCCTCCTCTATCCAATCTTATACATTTTATCTTTAGTCCAGAGTCATTCTCAACCTTAGATTTGAATATTTTGAACTTCTCAAATGTTTCTAACTTATCTTTTAAGAATGCAACCCACATCATTCTAGTATAATCATCAACAAACAAAATGAAATACCTTTCACCATAGTATGATCTTGTTTGAGTTGGTCCACATAGGTCTGTATGAATTAGATCCAACTTGTTCTCTACTGAATTGCACTTTCTTCTGAATGAATTCCTCACATGCTTTCCCATCACACATTCCCTGCAAATAGTATCAACTGGCTTTGTTATGATAGGTAGATCTCTTACTACCTTCACATTCCTTATCTTTTCTATGTTATCAAAACTGATATGACATAGTCTTTTATGCCATAGCCAACTGTCATCAACTTTAGCAACAAAATAACTTGCTTCTGAATTAAGTTGAAAAAAATTACCTTTAGTCTTTGAGCCTGATGCAATCATCACACCATCCTTGTTGTTAATGATGCACTTATTGTCTTTGAATTCCAAGTGATAATCTTTTTCAAGTAACTACCCAACACTAAGAAGGTTATGCTTAAAACCATCTACATAGAGAACATTATTAGTGTTGTTCTTTCCATCCAATGTGATAGCTCCTCTACCAATGATAGGTTTAGGATTTTTATCTACAAATATAACCAGGCCACTATTGTATTTGTCCAGATGAACAAATCTATCTTGATCACCTATCATGTGATGTGAGAAACCACTATCTATAATCCAATATGTCCTTATAACTGCTCATGAAATCAATGCTAGCCCTTATTCCCTTTTATCATATTTATGATCTGTATCATCTTAAAATGGAAGCACTTCCATGATAAGAGCATTTATCCCTCTGAGTAAGTGGTCTGGGGTCATGTTAGGCACCTTGATCGGGTCTTTGCATGTATTTGGCTTTCTCCCCACTTTCTACTTCTTTCCTACCCTTGATTTCTTCATTCTAGGTGAAATTAGGAATAAGATCTCAAGGATTCTCCTGAATTTCCCTCTTCCATGGCTCTATTTTATAGGTAGGACTTAGAAATAGGTCCTCCTAGCCTTCATCATAGTTATCATAGTATTTTATGCTTATCCTTGGCATTTTGTCCCTACCTGATATCATTTCTAGGTCTCTGGACATCCCCGGGACCTCCTGTCCTAGTTTTGACTAAATCTGGGCCCAAGGTCAAATTTGAGGTTGATCCTAACTAGGTCAAGATCAAGCTCAAACTTGACTAGGTCAAGTTTGAACTCGAACCTGACTAGGTTATTCCCAACCTTGATTTGGCCCCCTTCCTTCAAATTTCCATAATCCTTGATTTACGGGCATCGGGCTTTCAAGATATTTGTTTTCCCGCCTCCAGGTCAGCCATTTCGGGTTTCAGGATGGTAAATCCTCTAATTGCATTTAATCTAGGTATATTTTCTAAAGGTTAGGACCTAATTGGGATTTAATTCTCCAAGGTTGCCCCTCTAGAGGATTGTGTCCTAGTTCACTATAAAAGGAGGCCTTCCTCTCTCATTTTAATATCCACAATCAAGCATTTGACATCCATTATTCACATCTCATCTCAAGTGAAAGAAATTATTCAAGCATTCAAGTGTTCAAGCATCCATCCATCAAGGAGATCCATTGTTAGTTATTGAAGGATTCAATCTCTTTGGATCCCCTTTGATGATCCATTCTTCTACATTCATTCAAGCCTTCTCATATGCAAAGATCAAGTCAAGATTGGTGTTAAAGATCAAATGCCATTGATTGGAGACATCCTACATTCATTCTACATCCATTGAAGCATTCCTACTTATGGATTTGAGGATTCGAATCCTCTACAATGACTTCAACATAAGTGAGGTGATTTGTTTCAATTGCTTTGTTTATGCACACTATATTTCAATTCAATTTAAAGGTTAATTCCTAAATTGGGGTTTGACCAAGGCAAACTCCCCATACAGAAAAAAATTGCTATTTTCTTGTAGGTACAGGTGCAAGATTTTGGATCTAAGAGTGAATTTGGATACCCTTTTCGGTGAACTTTTGAGATCTGCGAACAGAATCAAAATCAGCCTTCAAATAAAGAATGTAGTATTTGACCTTTTATGAGGGTCAAACTTGACCTGAGCTCATCTTGGAAAAAGATTTGTGGGTTTTCTTTGTCTCGGCATTTCCAGTCTAGAACAGGTTGCAGAATTGCTTGAAAGTATACACAGACATCATAAATTGACATTTTCTAGATCTGCCCTAATTTGAGGTTAGTATTTGTTTTTCAATTATTTCAGATTTCAAGCATAATTCCTTTATAGGGAAACACTGGATTCACTGTCTCTCTCATATTCTTTATAGATTGATTCGATTGTGCATTAACCTCTTGGTTGGTCAAATTGGATCTCTCTTATGGGAATTTGGATTTGGGAATAGATCTCATATTTCCCCACACATCTATCTATCCACTCTCTCACAGATTTGAATAGAGGTGAATCCATTTTTAGCCCTTATCATTTTGGTGAACCCAACATACTTACTCTCTTTTCTTTTGTGGAATTGGATGCCTTATTGTGCTTACCTTTTATCTTGTTAGTATTAGATTTTTCCTTTGTGTTAGATCCTGCATGCTAATTAGATTTCATATTCATGCTTTATATGTTCTTAGTTTAGTTCATTTACATTACATTGGTTTATGAGCTTTACTACCACTAGTCCTACTTATAACATTCCGGTTAGAAGAAGTCATACACTCATGGGTGCCTTTGATACTGAATTTTCCTCTCCTTTCCTTTGGATCCCAGATGATAACTTGATTCTTCATGATTCCAATCCCTCTATGAAGGAAAAATCTTCTCACTCATGTCATGATGAGGATGATGCTTTAAGAGTTCCTCCTGAACAAGTCCAAAAACTTTCCACTGAACTTGATAAGATGGGTAATTGACTTATTCAAGAGAACCATAATCAAGATTCCATTCAAGCTATAGAGGCTCTTAAGAAATTTCTCCATGATACTGATCAAGGTGTTAACCTCTTGCATGGTATTACTCACCTTGTGCATTCAAATGTTAAACCTTTAGTTCAAGAAGCTCAAGACTTAGGGTTGATTCCTCCTATCACTAGTGTTGAACCTCCTTCTAATCCTTTACCTAGTATTCCTACCTATACTCCTTCTTTGGTGACTGTGACAATTCCCTCTATTCCTATGAGTGGTCCTCCTATGTCCCTTCCTACATCACAACCTTCATATCATAATTTTTCTTTTACTTATTCCAATCCACTTCCAACCATAGTTCCTAGTGTTCTTCTAGTTGTGTCTCCTATTCTTGTAGCTTCTTACACTTTACCTAGTGTGTCTAATATTGCTACTCCTCCCATTTCCTCTAATGATTCAACAATCATCAGTTTGGCTCAAACTGTGTCATCCTTACAACAACAACTTGCTTCCTTAACTCAAAACAATTTTAGTATTCCTACATGTGACATGGGAAGTCCCTTGTCCCAGGATATTATTCGTACTCCTATTCCTCAGCAAGGTGAGATGCCTCATCTTGAGAATTATAATGGAAAAAGAGATCTTGTTCATCATGTTAAAACATTCCAAATCCTTTGTAGTGATTATGCTCATGACCATAGGATTTTAGCCAAACTGTTTGCTAGAACCTTCCGTGACAAGGCCTTACAATGGTATTGTTCCTTGCCTCCTTATTCTATTGGTTCCTTTCCACAAGTTGCTAATGCCTTTATTCAACAATCTCAAAACAACATTGGCCCACAAGTGTCTTTGACTGATTTGATGCATTGTAAACAAAGTGCTAAAGAAAAATGGACTAAATTTATTGGTAGATTTAAGCATTTGCATGCTCGAATTTCCTATCCTATTCCTGATATGGATATTCAATGTATGTTTATTTCAAATTTGCAAAAGGATATTAGAGATAAGATTCTACTTACTAAATTTACCTCTTTTCAACAACTTTGTGCCGCACTTCATCATTATCAATTACAAGTGAGTCAATTTGAGAGCACCACTCCAATGGCTCTTGTTCTAGTTGATAAGAGTGTTGCTGCTCCTAATCCAAACAAGTTTAAAAAATTCAACAACTATGTCAAGATAAACAAACAAGTGAATGCAGTTGCTGATCAAGTTGTTGTTGCATCTCACAATGCCACTTCTGCATCCACTTCTTTTTTATTAAATCATATGTTTACTCCTCTTTATGAATCTTTACATGTTGTTTTATGAGTAGGTTGATAATTGCTAATATGATTACTTTACCTCCTATTCGACCCCTTTTACCTATTATGATTGCATCTAAATCTTTTGATCAAAATGCTTTTTGTCAATATCATCGTCAAAATGGTCATGATACTCAGAAATTTTATTCTTTAAAACATAAGATTCAAGATTTAATTGATTCTAAAGCTTTATATGTTGACAATCTGGATAGTAGTGGGAACAAATCTATCTCTCCTCCTAATAAGAACCTTCAAATCTATGTGAACCCTTTACCTACGCATGATACTAATACTATTGCTCAACCATCTGCTATGGAAATTGTGTATGATTCAAAGATGGATGATCTCAATCATGTTGTAAATAAAGTGGAGCATGTTGATCAATCTTTATCTCCACCTCAACCTCAACTTCAACCTCAAACTCAGATTCAACCTCAAGTTCAATCTCAACCTTGACCAAAACCTGAACCTAAAATGAAAAATCAACCTAAACCTCGACAACAATTTAAGAATCAAAGACCTTGGGAACTTTTGATTACCTTTGATGACTCTAAGACTATTAAATCTACTGATGGTCCCCTTTACATTGCTGTTAGGATTGCTTAGAAACCTACTTGTGGTTGTCTTATTGATCCTACATCCTTAGTTAATGTTATCACTGAAGAAAATCTTTTTATGAAAAGATTACAATGTGACTTTTATGATACATCAGATGCGTGGATTCAAACTTGCAATGGTTTTCTTTATCCATCATTTTGTTCTATTACTTTACTGGTTGAACTTTGTGAAAAAATTGTGAGCACTACCCTTTTGTGGTTCCTACTTCTGATCAATTTCAAGTTAAGCTAGGTTTTCCTTGGTTGACTGTCGTGCATGCTATTGCTTCACCTATCCATAAGTGTCTTAAGTTTATTCATGATGAAGAAGTGAAGATGATTAATCATAGTTTATATCAACCTTATAGGCCTAGAGATTGTACTTCTCTTGATTTCTTTTGGCCTTCATTACCTAATTCATGTCCTCCTCGACCTAATAATCTTTTTTGATCATATCAAGCTTATAAATATCATAAGATTCCTGAATTAAGCTCACCTCCAAGGGATCATAATTGTGGTCTTTTTCCTACACCTTTTATACCTCCTTTAACTATGGCTTCTATCTCTGTTAATCAAGTTCCTTCTACGAAACCTATCAAAGATCCTATGACTTTTTGTCCTATGGTTAAAAATCCTACTGATCTTCCTAAAGAACTTATAAAGGATCCTATGATTGTTCCTCCTAGTATTTCAAATAAATCAAAACATAATCGATCTACTAATGAACATTGTAAAAAGCATCTTTCTCATGCTAAAGCTCAAAGATCTTTACTTTCCTCAGATAAACCTATCAATAATATGTTAGAACAGATTATTACTAATAATGATGTTCAAATGCATGATTATGATGATTCTATTCATATCTTAGATCCTATTTTGATTAATTTGGATGAAGAAGATACTCTTGATGATACTGATGATGTTAATGATGAATCGGAGACTATTGACATTGACATTGATTTACCTAATATGCTTTCCTCACAATTCACTCTTACACCTAGTGTCGAACATTGTGATTCTCAAGAGGATTCTTGGTTGGAACTAGCTATCATTTCTACTGAGTTGGATATAGTCCCTCTTGCGAGTTACCCACCTTCCCTAAATGATATACAATGAGATGGGGAGAGTAGGCGGTGCACTTGATCGGCTTGTCCTTCATGGTAGCTTTATTGTGTGTTTTCCTATTGTACTGTGCTCCTCCCGTAATGTGTTTGCAAAATGTTGTTAGATTCTTTTATATGATCCTTGTTACTCAGTTGGTGCAAGGTGATGGAGGAATCAAAACTATTGTTCAAATTCTTCTATATGTATCTCTATTCTTCTATGCATTGTTCAATGTTATGTTGTAACCGTGCTATTTTTCATAAATGTTTCCTTGTGTAATCTGCTTGGATTCAAGATATGGTAGCACTAATTCTTTTTGGTCTCCATGTAATGGTCCAAAAAGATTTTCCTTTGTATATCTTATGTGATCTTTCCTCCTTTGTGATCGTAGTTCTACTTTCTTTGGAGAATGATGTCAATTCATTTTCAATAATATCATATATATATATATATATATATATATATATATATATATATATATATATATATATATATATATATATATATATATATATATATATATATATATATATATATATATATATATATATATATAATCTTATGATCATACTGACCCCATAGTAAGTAGATCCCTTATGTGTTCTCTATATGTTTCTATGATATTTCCCTTGATTTTTCTTCGTTTGGGGGCATCTCAATGTGGAAACATAATCAGTGGAGTTTTTTATGTTTCCATTAAAGCCATTGCTCCTATTAAAGGGTCAGCAATGACTTTAACATTGGGGCATACGCTCTGCTCACCTATTTCACACATGCACTTTTTGATACGCACATATTATGTTTCAAGATACTTCTTCTTCTTTTTTTTCCCTTTTTGGATTAGTAACTAATCCTTAAAGCATGGTTTTATATTTTAGGATCTCTTGATCCCTCCAGTTATCCCTTAAGGTTGGAGGTGTCCTTAAGACTGGATCTCTTTTGTTTTTATTTTTTGGTTTTATTCTTATGGAATAGAATATTCCTAAGAATGAATCCTCAATGGGTTGATTAGTGAGCAGTCACATTCACTAGGTAGTTCAACTCCATCTTTCTAGTGGTGCCATTTTCCTATGTGGCTCACAATGGGACATAAGTTCTCATTGGGTGAGGTAATCACACCTTCTCTCTCTCTCTAGAGATGTCTCTCTTATTGTGATCTAGGAGTTGATGAAGATTTGAGTCCCTGGGGGCTTAAGGTTTCCCTTTGTCCCTTGGATTATGATAAGATTATCTTTTCATTATGATCTCCTCTACCAAGAGTTTGCATCGAGTCCATACTCTTGCTAAAGTGGGGGCTTAATGCATCATCTTAAAATGGAAACACTTCCATGATAAGAGTGTTTAGCCCTCTGAGTAAGTGGTCTGGGGTCATGTTAAGTGCTTTGATCAAGTTTTTGCATGTATTTGGCTTTCTCCCCGCTTTCCACTTCTTTCATGCACTTGATTTCTTCATTCTAGGTGAAATTAGGAATAGGATCTCAAGGATTCTCCTGAATTTCCCTCTTCTGTGGCTCTATTTTCTAGGTAGGACTTAAAAATAGGTCCTCCTAGCCTTCATCATAGTTATCATAGGATTTTATGCTTCTCCTTGGCATTCTTTCCCTGTCTGATATCATTTCTAGGTCTCTGGGCATCCTTGGGACCTCCTCTCTTGGTTCTGACTGAATCTGGGCCCAGGGTCAAATTTGAGGTTGATCCTGACTAGGTCAAGATCGAGCTCAAACTTGACTAGGTCAGGTTCGAACTCAAACCTGACTAGGTTAGTTCCAACCTCGATTTTGCCCCCTTCCTTCAAATTTCTAGAATCCTTGATTTTCGGGCATCGAGCTTTCGAGATATTTGTTTTCTCACCTCCAGGTCAGCCATTTTGGGTTTCGGGATAGTAAATCCTCTAATTGCATTTAATCTAGGTATATTTTCTAAAGGTTTGGACCTAATTGAGATTTAATTCTCCAAGGTGGCCCCTCTAAAGGATTGTGCCCTAGTTCACTATAAAAGGAGGCCTTCCTCTCTCATTTTCATATCCATAATCAAGCAATTGACATCCATTATTCACATCTCATCTCAAGTGTAAGAAAGTCTTCAAGCATTCAAGTTTTCAAGCATCCATCTATCAAGGAGATCCATTGTTAGCTATTGAAGGATTCAATCTCTTTGGAGCCCCTTTGATGATCCATCCTTCTACATTCATTCGAGCCTTCTCATATGCAAAGATCAAGTCAAGATTGGTGTTGAAGATCAAATGCCATTGATTAGAGACATCCTACATTCATTCTACATCCATTGAAGCATTCCTACTTGTGAATTTGTGGATTCGAATCCTCTATAAGGACTTCAACATAAGCGAGGTGATTTGTTTCAATTGCTTTGTTTATGCACACTATATTTCAATTCAATTTCAAGGTTATTTCCTAAATTGGGGTTTGACCAAGGCAAACCTCCCATACAACAAAATCTCCCATTTTCTTGCAGGTATAGGTGCAAGATTTTGGATTTTAGAGCGAATTTGGATACCCTTTTTGGCAAATTTCTGAGATCTGCGAACAGAATCAAAATCGGCCTTCAAATTAAAAATGTAGTATTTGACCTTTTATGAGGGTCAAACTCGACCTGAGCTCATCTTGGAAAAAGATTTGTTGGTTTTCTTTGTCTCGGCATTTTCAGTCCATAACAAGTTGTAGAATTGCCTGAAAGTATACACAAAGATCAGAAATTGACATTTTCCAGGTCTACCCTAATTTGAGGTTAGTATTTGTATTTCAATTATTTTAGATTTCAAGCATAATTCCTTTATAGGGAAACATTGGATTCTCTCTCTCTCTCTCTCATATTCTTTATAGATTGATTCAATTGTGCATTAACCTTTTAGTTGATCAAATAGGATCTCTCTTTTGGGAATTTGGATTTGGGAATAGATCTCATATTTCCCCACACATCTATCTATCCACTCTATTGTATATTTGAATAGAGGTTAATACATTTTTACCACTATTCATGATCCATCTCATCATTCATTTTCTCTATAATAGCAATTAATCTAATTTCATCTTCAGCTGAATCATCTTCTGATACTCCATCTCCAGCATAGTAACATTCCTTTGTATACTTAGGCTTTAAGTTCTTTCTGAACTTCTTAAATCTTGTAGGACTCTTAGATGCAAAGTGACAAATCTTGTTACATGAAAAGAATTTGAATGGTAATTGACCTTCATATTTTCCTTTTCCTTTCTTTTCTCTTTTAGCAATCATAGAAATGAAATCATCTAGTGCTTTTTCTTCTTCTTTATCAAAATTACCAAAAGTGTTTACAAAGTTCTTACCATGGGTTGATGCTTTGAAGGCTATCTCACTCTTAGGTTCTGTCTTCAATCTTGAAATCTCAAAAGCTGAAATTTTACTAATCAAGGTCTCTCTCTTGAAATTTTTTGTAAGCTACATGGTCTCATCAAGGATTTTGATCTTGTTTTCATACTCTATTGTAAGTGTAGTCATCAACTTATCCATAATGTCTTCCTCGGAGATCTCTCCACCATTATTTCTGATTCTAGCAACTGCCTCATTAATCCTTTCATTGTAAGCTCTAATGTCTTCTTCAGGTAGCATCTTGAATGCATTGTATCTTTTCTTCCATGTCTTTTTACGTGCATTCTTTTCTTGTGTATCTCCTTCAAACATGTCTTCTAGGTGCTTCTATATCTTGTAAATTTGTCTACTTTCTTTATCTCTCAAAACTCACTATCAGACAAGGTGCTGATAAGGGCTTCTTTGGCTATTCTATTCTGATGGAACAATTCCTTATGCTTTTTAGTAGCATCATCTTTTGCAAGATCTTCTAAAGAAGGGATCTTGAATTCTTTGATAGCCACTTCAAAAACTTTAAAAGCAATGCATTGTAAATGTGTCACCATCTTGTTCTTCCAGTCAAGATAATTCTCTCCATCATACTTAGGACTTTCTTATCTGAAATATGTCATCTTATCAACCTCAAGCTGTTAAAATTTCTCTCTTAGGCACTTGGCTCTGATACCAATTGTTAGGAATAGTCCCAAGAGATAACTGAGAGGGGGGGGGGGGGTGTTAATCAGTTATCTACAAGTTTCAATTCTTTATCCAACTAACTATATGTAAACATTAAGCATAAACACAATGAAAGAACAATTGAATACAATACCAATATTTTGGTGATGGGGAAACCCAAATAGATAAAAACCCCAGTGGGAATTGACACCCACTAATAATCTGCACTAGTGTATTATGATCCATGGTAGGAGACCTTACAACCCTATTAGGATTTTATCTTTACAATGCAATAAGTAGAGTGACTTGGTCAAGGGTCGGACCCTATTAGGATTCTTTTACAATTAACCCTTTTAGGGGTGAGGACACACTGTTTGAGAGCACACTGCTCAAAGAGCTGAAGGCTACAACCTTCTGATTAACAGATACACACTATATATGGATCTTGGTGAACTAGGCTTTGACCTACTGTCTAGATTAGTTCCAATGCATAGCATATACTCTTTACTTGGTCACATAGACCTTCTGCTAATAGCTCAACACTTCCCACTCTCTTCTCTACTCTTTACATTCAACTATGAACCATGTCTTAGCAATCACAAATGACTTCCTATAAATATCTTTCCTCCAAATGATATAATCAAGTCGGCCTATTAGAACCACCTTAAAATAATATTTGATAAATAATAACACTCTCTAATAACAATTATGTTGGCTCTACTAAGTACGCAACACAAACTGGGACTTGTCCAAATCAATAAGTGTAGATGCATGCTATACACTGTCAACTCTACCAAATTAACCGATATTTTCTCCTCAAGCTAAATTACATTGTGCGCTCTTAACGAAACATTCATAACTCTTTTCCAATCACTAATCCAAGTGCGCATACTGAAATGATAGGCACAACTCCTATACCAATATAATCTTTGTTGGCTCTTCTGAATAAACACAAGAAACTGCAACTGGTGAATATAGACTGCATAACTTCACTTCTACTAATCATCAAACTCTGCTTCTATGTATGTAAAATCACTAACATGTCTCCATCACATATCCAAATGTGCAAGGCTCCATGATAACTATACGAGCAATCAATCATAGAACACTATCTATAACTCTGTCAGGAACACTGCTGACACAAGCTACTACATAATTGTCTCTACTAACATTTATCCTCTGCATCCATGATATCATGTTGATAACATGTCCATACTACTTATACTCAAAGCTTACTACATAATTATTTCATGCATGCTACTTACCATATGTTTTCATCAATGAAAAACATAATGTCAGTACTGGCTTGCTGGAAAATATCCAACAAGGATCCCATCTCATCCAAGTGCGGTTGGACCAGGTTCTGGTCACCTCCTACTAGGACTTGTGCTTGACCTCCACTCTATCTTCCCTCCCCAAATCTACCTTTGATCATTACTCTCTCCTCCTTTATTGGTTAGACTCTCCTAAGACTGGTCCATGTCCCTTCATATTTGAGATTATGTGGTGGTCCCACCCCTCATTCAGAGACCAAGTGAAATTTTGGTGGGCCACCTCTATTAAGGGAACTGCCATGCTCAAGATTGCTCAAAAATTGGAAATCATTAGAAGAGAGGTCAAAGGTTGGAGCAAACATAACTTTTATGATTTATTCAAGGAGAAAAAAGATCTTACAGAGACTTTGGATTCTCTCCAAGCCTAGCTTTCTACAAGGAATATCAACCCCCAGCTCCAAATGGAGGAGGAAAAGGCAAGACACAAGTGGTAGGAAGCATTGAAAAGGGAAGAAATCTATTAGAAACAAAGATCCAGGATCTAGTGGCTTACGGAAGGAGACCGAAGCACAACCTTCTTTCATAGATCTTCTAGAAATCAACATAGAAGGAATACCATTAACACCATTAGGGATGATGGGGGAATGAAGTTATTGAGAAGGATAAAATTTGTCATGTTGCAGCCAATTACTTCAGGGGGTTAGACTCTAATGTTCGATGCATGTGCTTGGTCAACATCCAGGACCAGCTCCTTAAACACATCCAATGTGTTGTTACTCATATGGATAATGATCATCTAATAAGGCATGTCTTTGATGAGGAAGTCAAAGAGGTTTTCTTTTCTATGGGTACCTACAAAGCACCAGGACCTGATGGTTTCCCCCTAGTCTTCTTTCAAGAATATTAGGATATTGTTGGTCTCAAAGTTTCCCATGCTACCGGAGACTTCTTCAAAATGGGGAGGCTACTGAAAGAACATAACAAGACCTATATTGTGTTGGTACCTAAGAATGAAAACCCTACCTCTATGATGGACTTCAGGCCTACCAGTTTGTGTAAAACATTCTATAAGATCCTCACTAAGATCCTAGTCAGAAAGGTTTTATGCTGAGAAGAAAAATCCTAGATGCTACCATATCCACACATGAAATCATTCACTCCATGGATAGGAGCAAAGCACCAAGTATGGCCTTCAAGCTTGATATATCTAAGGATTATGATAAATTTAATTGGTCCTTTCTTCTAAAATTATTAGGAGAATGGGCTTTAATGATAAGGTTATCCTCATTATTCAAGAATGTACACAAGCTATTAGTTTCTCTGTGTCGGTCAATGGCTCCCTGGGGGGCTTCTTTCAACCTGAAAAAGGAATTAGACAAGGAGACCCCCTCTCCCTTTATCTGTTCATTATGGTGGCTAAAGTTCTTAGTAGGAATCTAACTGTGCTCTCTTCCATGGGAAGAATAAAAGGTGTTAAACTAGCTTCCACTCTACAGCAAGCTATCCTGGAACAATTTGTGGATGATAATTTCCTCTTTGGGTACTCATTGGTGATTGAATCTAGATAGTGGAAGAACATGTTGGAGACTTATGTTATGGCCTTAGGGAAGTGCATCAACTACCAGAAAAGCATACTTTTCTTCTTTAAAACCCCTATCGAGACCCAAACCAAAGTGCTTTAAATCCTAGACTATCAGTCGATTTCACTCCCCTCCAACTACCTAGGTCTACCTCTCACTATCAAAGAGGTCTCTTAAGAATTTTGGAATTCCATCCTAAAGAGAACGTAGAGAAAACTTGCTGGCTGGAAAGGGAAGATCCTGATAAATGTTGGTAAACTCCAACTAGTGGCTTCTACTCTCAAGGGGATACCTATTTACTTTCTGTCCCTCTTCAACATAAAAAGCGACATGGATGATAGACTTGAAAATATTCAAAGAACATTTCTATGGACTGGCTCTGAAGAGAAAAAGAGAATGTCCTTGGTCAATTTGGAAACTTTTTGTCTTCCTAAAAAATTGGGTGGACTGGGCCTTAGGAGAATTAGTATACTAAATAGGGCCCTCACCACGAAAGTGGCATGGAAGCTTATAGAAAGAAAAGTGGATTGGTGTAGAATTATGGAAGCTAAGTACCTCCAAGGGAATGCTTATGGAATTATGTACCAAGATAATGACTTTCCCCATGGTTTCAAACTTTGGTTGAATATTTGCAAATGCAAAACCATGCTTTCTAAGGGTACCTTTTGGAAAATCATGAATGGCCATTCAATCCACTTCTGGCATGACCCATGGATCCAAAATTACACTACCCTTGCTGGGTGGTTTGGTCCCCTCATGACATACCTCAAGCCTATCCTTGGAGATAGAACCTACAACTACATAACTGGAGGTCGATGGAAAAATATTACACACCTTGTTAGGAACAGACCTGAGTTGGAACACTTGGCTAATGAACTTATGGAAATGTTGGGAAATATCATAATTCCTAGAATTAATAGCCTTGACTCTATCATTTGGGCCCCTAGCCAAGCAGAAACCTTCTTGTTCAAGACTGCTTATAACTTGCTTCTGAAGGAGGAGAATAACCCATGAGATTGGAAAAATTTCTGGATCCCTCACCTCAATCTGAAAATCAACTTCTTCTAGTGGATGTTCATGCATGAAAAAGTGTTAAATCATGAGAACCTTATAAAAAGAGGGTTCTCCTTGGCCACTAGATGTGTACTCTGCAAAAAGGAGGAGGAAACTATGAACTACCTATTCATACACTCTAACTACTCTACTAGTATTTGGCAGGAAGTTATTGGAAAACTGGGGATCCCCTAGGCATTGGAGAGGATGTCCACCAGTTCATTGTATGGTGATCTCCTTCCAATCACCCTCTCCTTCATCTCCTATGGCACTTAATCCCCTCGCACACCTGCTAGTCTATCTGGAAAGAAAGGAACAAGAAGATATTCAGGGGGATTGATTCCCCTCCTAAGGCATCTTTCCATATTGGCACCAAGCTCCTATATGAGAATGCTATCTAGGCTAATTTGAAACATCCCTCTACCCCCCCCTTTAGCCTTGGAGATCAAAACTGCTGACAACTAGAACTTGCTGGTTGGCTTCACTAGGGTCAACAACTCTAGGTTGACGGCCTGGAATGATACCCATTGGGTTGCCCCACCCATTGGCTGGATCAAATTAAACTTTGATGGGGTGGTGAATAATCATGTCTAGGGTGGGGGTGGAGTGCTATGGGACCACAATGGTTCCTTCCTTTTTTCTTATTTTGGGCCACTCAGAAATAATATTGTTAACCAAGATGAAGGTATACCTCTTCTTTGGGGGATAAAGTTTTCTATCTCTAAGAATATCAGGTTGCTGATGATCGAGGGGGACTCCAAAGTAATTGTGGAGGCTGTTAACCAAAGTTTGAATCTGGGGTGGTGGGTGAACACCATCAAAGTGGAAATTTGAGAGCTTCTCAACAACTTCCAGAACACTATCATTTCCCATACCTACAGGGAAGGTAACTCGGTGATTGATTCTGTGGTAGGTATTAGGTTCAAACAAACTAGGCTGGTCAGTTAGGAGGAGATTAGTGTCCTACCAAAGGAGACCCAGTGGCTAATCAGGCAGGAAAAACATGATACTAGTAATGTTTAAAATGGATCACATTGCTGATAGAATTGTGGAGGGCTCCACCAAGCTGTTGTGCTGGATTAATGTGATGATACTAATAGTTATGACTATGTATACACAAAATATAATAAAGGTTCATAATTTCCTTTTGAGAGATTACGTTTAGAATGGAGGTTGTCCGCATTACCAAGTCATTTCAACTACCAAGGACATTAATGGAAAAAATAGCTTAACTTCTAATTATTACGCCTAGAGATCCATTGGATTGCACTGTACTAGGATCATTTCCCTAAAGACCACCCAGCCCGTGCCTTTTATGAGCAAAATTTGCATTAAACAATGAACTCAAAAAGCCCTATTTTATGCCCTAGTTTTTAAATATCGGCTCTATAATTTTCAGAAGACTTCTACTATGGAAATAAGTCTGGTCAGGATGGGTGGAAAAACTTTGCGCATTGAACCCAACAAAATCAAAGAGGAGTTCACTTTTGATCCTCTAGTTATTCACTACTGCAAAGATAGTGGCATCTAGGATTTTATGGAAAGAATGAAGGGTGGCCATGATGAACCAATTTTTAAGCAATTTGTGTCCTCTTGGAATAATAGAAAGGTGTTTGTCAGGGGCATCCACTTTCAAATCAATGAAGAAGTCATTGGTAAGGCGATGGGGCTCTCAACGGAGGGAATGAAATACAAGAAAACTAGTCGAATGCCAAACATGACTAGTCTCAACCAATTCTTTAGGACTGGAGAAAAGCCTGTGAAAAAGTCTAGGGGTTCCAATCGTGAGCTGCTCCCTAATTTTTGGCCTAAGGTTTGTCACATTATCATGAAATATTTCACTTTAGAGGGCCAATTTTTTGTCTTTTACTACTATCATCTACCGTTCCATAATCATATTAGAAATAGGGACCTTATTTCCATCCCATTCTACCTCCACTCACTGTAAAGAAACATCTTGGACATTAAAGAGAACAAAAACCCTGAGAAGCTGATTCCCATCCTGCACCAAGGCCTGTTACTCTTTTTGTACAATTTCCACAAAGCCATTTTCCCCCCACCTCAATCTTCCCTAATTATCATAGATATCACCCCGAATGTTAGTCCTCTAGGAGCTAATAAACCCTCTCAATCCCCCTCCCAGTCCATCTAGAAGACTGACCTTATCCCACACGATGGTAATAGTCGTAAGAGGTGTGTATGGAACCCCTTCAAATGGTTAGAGGATTTAGAGGAGTCTCATGTTTCCAAGTCCCTGAAATCAATAGATAATATGGTGGAGGATAGTACCCCTAAAGTTGAGAAGAGGCTTAAGCAACTAAAAAGTTGAGCAGTCAGGTGGGGTCAAAGGTTGAAATGGGTGGCACCGTTCGGTGTTCCAATAGAATTTCTAAGGAAAAATGTAAAAGAAGACTCAAGGAAACAACCTCTAAGGACAAGATGCTTTCCAATGATATGGAAACCTCTGGCTCCTCTGGGTTGATTAAGGACTCCTTGACTGAGCATTTGAGCCCCTCCAAGTATGGCAACATTCCCTCTTTTAATCCCCTGCCCGGGGTAAATGAAAACCCTCACAAAAATACCCTGACCCCACCCTCTCCCCACACTCAGTAGGTCAACTCCCCCCACACTGAGCACACTACCATGTATGTGGCTGGGAATGGCAGGTTCAAAGTTTCACTCAAGAAGAAATCCATTGAGTTGGACAATGAGATACTTGGTCTCAAACATGATATGAGGGAAATCAAGGCCCACATCATAGACTCCAATAAATTTTCCTTCAAAGTGATGCATGCTTTGGCTATGACTCTGTGTAAGTTGCAGGAGAATATTGTTGGTGGTAAGCTAGAAGATCATGAGGACAACAGAGATCTCTTCATGTTTCTACAGGAAGAATGGGCTACCACCTTGACGTCCAAGCGATTGGGTGAGAGGACCTGACTATTGCTCATGCCATGATGATTTTGTCTTGTTTTGGGCCCTTGGGTCCTAGGTTTTATATTATGTTTTTATGTTATATGTTTAGGTACCTTAGTCTTTGGATTAGCCCTGCGAGGCAGTTTACTGTTACTATGTTCAAGACTTTTTGGTTAAACTACAACTTTGGTTTGTTGTTTTTGTTAAGGATCATGAAGTTTGTTTTTGATAGAGGCAGACTGAACACTATTACTCTATTGATTATCTGCTATGAAGCTAGGGTTGTTAATGTGTTGTTAATGTTATTTTAGTCTTCTTTGTTCCACGTTCCAACACCCTCTTGCTACTTTTTCTATCAAAAACAATGATATAGAAACAAGAATAGAATTTAGAGGAAAAAAGGATGGAAATACAAAGAAAAATTGTAGAAGAGAATGAGATGCTACTATCTTTCATGTGAAAACTCTAGCTCCCACATGTGTACCACTTCAAAAATATTTTTCTCTCGCTACTAGATGGACAAAGTTAAGTCCCTTAAGAGAAAGAAAAATAAGTATGAACATTGCATAAAATAAGATACTACAAGGCAAGCAATGGTGGTTGAGTCTAGGCTAGTTGAGATATATTTTTATAGGTTACAAGAAATGGTACAACTCTTTTTATACTTAAAATGATTCGTACAAAAATGAATTGATCTTGGGATAGGCTTCATTTGTACCACCTCTTATCACAATACCACATGAGCATGAGGTCATTACATAGTAAAAAAAACTAAACTAAATCTTCTTTAAAATACAAGTTTCACATATTTAATAACCTAATATCAATAGATAATGTATGCATATTAACTATAACTTAAAATGAGATATCAGATTTCATGTATTATAGACATCTTTCAAAAACATAGATGATAGAATAAGAAAATATCAATTTTCTAGAAAGGCCAGCATATACTATTAATTTATAAGCACAAAAAATTCAAATATAGCAAAAGCTATTTTGTAGACTTCAAATCACATACAATAAATTACAATTATTGCCTATGGTTCAAACAATGTTTAAGCTAAGTTGAAACATGCTCCACATACAAAATCCCTATTGGAAAAAAAAATCATTGCAAATAATATTCAATATCCCTAACAAGAGATATCTCAATTTGATTAAATTCACATTTTTCATAGAAAAATGTTATCGACAAAATTTAAAAAAATATAAAACATTATTTTACTTAATTAAGTTATATAATTGAATAAAAATTTCATGTGATTGTTGATCAATTGTATAACTATAAAAGATACATGGCCATGATATTAGCTTAAATAAAATGTTACAAAATAGAGGTATATGCATATATCAAACCTAAGAAAATTTCAAATGCAATATTTGACAAAGTTGACAAGTATAAGCATAGAGTACATGGTGTTGGATGAAGTAACATTTATCCATCATTCGTATTCTTTGCATGATCTATTTCCTACAATCTTTTAATTATGGTTATAATAACACAATTATATACAAATATCTTAAATATATGAATTATTTGCAAAAGTGTTACATATAACATTTTAATCTTCGGGTTTTGGGTCCCTATAAAACATATTTTTGCTTAATTTTCAAAAAAATTACAAATTATTTTAATTAATTTTTAAAAGGGGTGGCATTGGTGATGACAATATTTTTATTTTGTGTGAAATTCCCAAGTTAATGGTCAAACCTTGTGTGGCTATTCTTACTGATTTTTTTTAGTATAGTTTTGATAGGCCATGCTTTGGAGACTAGGCAAAAAAAATTGCATGTTGTATTTTTCAAAAAAATAAAGGATTTTTATGTCTTTAGTTATGATAATGGTTTTTATATGGAGAGAATAATGTGCATGTTTAGATAAGGGGAAATTGTTACAACAACTACAAACCTCATCAAAACTCTTTAACCAAATTGAATGAGTACTATAAATTTATTTAGACAATAGAATAATTCTAACATTCACCACTTATTATATTCTTCTTAAAAATGTACACTTTAAAATACAACCTTCTCCTTTCTAAGAGAATTCCCATAAGGCTTATGCATAAAAACTTATTGATTATAAAAAATAAATGCATATATTTTGAAAGATATTTCTTTCAAGAAATAAAACTTGAACCTAGTGGGGCTTCATCAAGCTATCTCATGAACCTCACAGGAGTGTATCTTTGAGCTTGATTATCAAGTTATGAATTCCAAACTCTCAAATCACTATTTTATAAATTATTTGACAAAAATCTATATAGAGCTATGATAGAGCTCTATCAAGTTATTTTTGACCTTTGGAAGGGTATAATTCTTGATCAAAATCTCATAAACTTTCTAGATGGTAATCCATATGGAGGTGAAGAAAAAAATCCTTGTAACTATCTCAAAAAATAATACTTTAAAATATATGCATTCTTCAAATCTATCAACACTAACATTGAAAGATAAAAGGAAAGAAAAGAATCTAAAGCCATAAATACTTCTCATTCAAAGAATCATCTAAAAGTGGTAAGATATTTTGAGATGATAGAAATTATTGTATTTTTTGATTCCACTAGCATTCAATTTATCTCTACCTAAGCTCATCCATTTGATAAATCATGCAAGTCTTTGGAGGCCTTGTCTGGTGTAGTAAATATATCTCTAGATGTCTAATCATGATTGTTTGAAAATCCATCAAGTACATAAGTATTTAAGGAATTATTCAAATGTCAAAAGGTCCTTTGAAGAATATAATAAATACCTCCAAAAATTGCAAGAAATGTTTGACATATGTGTAGTGATGATTAGAAGATGTAAGTTTTGACTTCAACCAATGATCAACTCATAAAATACTTAATTTTATAACTCTACAAAAAAAATTACTTTATTCTACTTATCACTTTAATGCATACAATATTTCAAATGATAACTTCAGAAAGAAAACCACACAAAGGGCATTAGAATAAACTCCTTATAAACTCCACTTATTTACACCATTAATGAATTTTTATGCTTGAACAGTTTCCAATGTTTACTAATTTTTCAACTTGCTTTCAATATATTAGTTCAAACCATTTCAACCTCTTTCAACATATAATTTATAACAAAATAATATGAAGTGATTTACTTTATTTTGTAAAATTATAATCTTTACCTTAATTTAAGCCTTAAATAGATCAATCCATAGTCTCCATGTAGGAAGTGCTCGTAAATCTTTACAAATATTTGTGTTCATAAATATTTATAAATCTTCATAATCTAAACACTTTAACCTTATTTCTCAAGAAGCCAATACTATAAAATGTCAAACATATTTATCCTTTGCAAATAAAATATTTAGTTTCTAATTAAAAATCCATTGTATGAAATACCAAAAAAAATTCAAGACTAAATCAAAATGAAATAAATGTACAAAAAAGACTTAAGTCCTATTTATTATTTAAAGAAATGTGTTGTGATATTGAATTATAGACATCATTACCCAACTTTTATATAATCAATGGTGGATTTATTCTTTTTCTTGCATCAACTAAAATAATAGATTTTATTTTTACAACCCTAAAATTCATAGAATAAATAACATAAAATAAAACATAGGTACCCATATATTGAATAGGACCTAATTCTTGATTCTTGAGATTTATATTTAATAATTGCTTATATACGATCTAAACTATATAACCACTTCAACATGAAACTCATCGGGGAGATATGAATCAACATTATATTATATTTATATTATGGTTCCCTTCATGATTGCTTGGCATGGGATAATGAGAAGGTCCACTTAAAAATCAAAATAATCTAACTTAAATGTAATGTCAAAACTCATTATACACATAGATAATCCATGCTCTAGATATTACAATAGCACTTCTTGATGATTTAAAACACCTCTTTTTTTAATAAATCTATAGTCACATGTGTTATCTACATTATTAATGGTGTTTCCTCTTCTCCAATGGATATGTTCATGATTGCATAGCGAAACTATTAAAAATGACATGTTAATCTCATATGCATCCATTGGCTCTAATGTCGTTTGAATAGAAAATTGTTTGAACTTATTTCGTTAAACATATAGATATTTGAATAAGGGAGAACAAGTTCAACAACTACCAATTGCATCACAATTGTATTTAACTAAACTACATAACTATTGTGCAGTTGTTTAGACAATGTAATAATACTAATAAAATAAACACAAAGTAAAAAATAGAAGATAAACAAGGAAGAATAGTAAAGTTTAAAGAAGGTAATAGATATTTAGTACATAGTAAATAAATAAAAATAGGATAACACAATGTGAAACAAAATTATCTGATGCTACTCAAAACCTTAAAAAACATGCAAAGATATTTTATGCACTCATAATATAATCAATATTTGAAAACTAAAATTCCTATAATAAACTAAGTGTATTCTCCAACCCTTGGGTTCAACCATTGAAAATGTTTCATAATATTGCATGAAAATCAAATCTAATATATGTTAATATTGAAGAAATTTGTAGATAATCTCCAAGAATGTGTGATTTCATTAGAATATTTTGACATCAATCTTTTTTTTAAATAGAACAATTTAGCACTCCTTAGTAAATTAAACCATAGATTTTTCCTGATGTTCTACAACTAGTAAACTATTTACAATTCAACATTCTAACATCAAACATCACACAATATCTCTAACATATGTGTTAAACATGGATCTTTTCTCAAACGGAGGTTTATAGGATGAGAAAGTCATTACAACTACGATAGAATATGCATTTAATCATAGACTACATAGTAGAAAATGATTATATGACATAAATCAATATAGCTTATAAATAATGTACCACAATACAAGGGTGCACATAATCTCAACTTGCACGTGGGATGCACAAGCACATAAATTGAATGATGTTATATTGTGCTAGTATAGAAGAGCTCTAACCTCACATGCACATATATTAAGTCATGTTAGCTTGTGCTAGTCTAGTAGAGATCTAACATCAAATTGGGAAATTGACTTGAAAAATTATATGCCAAGCCTGATGTTATGATCATTCTTCATATGTTGAACTATAATTTACAAGTATATTTCAAAATTTCTATAGGATTTCGTTAGATTCTCTCTTGTCATATGTAATAGTTTAATCCACGTAGAATTTTGCATAATCTACTCTTTAAAACCTTAATTAAGATTAACATTCTAGACTTATATCTTTATACAATAAAAAAATATTTCTCTTTAACCCATATTACTAGTGATATTTTCGAGGGAAATACATTTAAAATATTAAATTAAATTCATAATTAGACAATGTTTAAAATAAAAGAGACTAAATTAAATTAAAATTATTTGTTTAAAAAATTCATTCTTTAAGTGGAAGGGAAAGTATTTAATTAACATAACTACCACAAAACTTTTACTTGATAAGAAGACGCTTTCACCTCGTAATAACTTGATTCATAAAATTAAAATGTAACTTTATATATATATATAGAAAATATAAAAAAGAGAGACTATAATTTATATGCTTCAACCATTATCATCATATTATAGATTTAAAATCAGACCAAAAAAAAATCTAAATTGATGTCTTTTATTTATTCAATTTTTATTACATCATTCACCTTCATATAAGAGTTCTGTTCTAACTTTTATAACTAATAGAAAAACAAAACATCTTTAGAGAACAACAGCTCATTGAATCACCCAAATGAAACTTCTAAAACTAGTATAGAACGTCACCCAAATGAAACTACTAAAACTAATATAGAACACTTAGTTCGGCTAACAAATGCAACTACATGCTTAACATTACTAATTTCACTTCCAGTGACACACTTGACATTAATATCTAAGGCATATGGTATGGTCCTAATCAGGAGGCTAGCAGGACACTCTGGGCTTGTTTTTCGTATTGGAAGCCATTAGACCGTGAGGCGTCTGCACACCACACGAAGATGCCGTGGAGCTTGCCGGAGTCTCTAAGCTTTCTGGATGCATCAAAGAAGCCATTGGCCGGTGACAACCCTCCATTTCCCTCTGTTATGAAACTAGACAGCATTTGACTTCCGTGATAACGATGCAACTGATTATTGAAATGGTTGATGAACTGTGACACAGTGGTGTTCGATTCGGAGGCATAGAACTTGAAATTCACGTAGTCAATCAATTGGCCATAGTTATTCCAGAGTGCAGTGTAATGCGATTGCACTTTTTCATCGTCGAAAGGAGCGATGGAAGCGAAGGAGATGACTTTGTTCTGCTTTAGTTGTGTGATGAGCTGCCCAATGCAATCAGAAAATGTATTGGGATCGGAAAAGTCGAAATGCTTGTAGTTGATGTCGATGCCGTCAAGATGGTATTGCCGAATTATGTTGGTGAGCGAAGAAATGGCATTGTTCACCCACGACGACACAGACGATGGCCTGAACTGAACGTTGCCACCTCCCAGATTGTTCCCGCCTAAGCTGAGAGCAACTTTGACATTCTTGTGTTGAGCTTTGATGCCCTGCACGGCGCTGGGACTCAGATTTTGGTTATCCCAGAAAATGTTGAACTTTCCATTTGTAGGAGCACTTCCCGACGGGGTGTAGTCGATAGCGAAGGCCAGAATGAAATGAAACTGCGTGCTGGAATTGATTGGCAAATCCGAAAATGTGACATTTTTGAACTCCGAGCCAATGTATTCTCTGAACAGATTCGAATTCGCACCTGAAATATATACTCGTTTAGTAACAATAATATATGTATATATAACAACGAAGATGACAGAATACAAACGAGAAGATGAATCTCTGTTCAATTACAAGCATATATCAGTTCGGAACACGATTGGAAACTCATACAACTGACGTGCAAATAATGAGTGGTATCCTTGGCAGATTTTCCATAAAGCACTTGTAACTTCAGAGAAGCAAAAAGATTTTTCTATTCGAAACTAAAAAAATATAACGATATTTCCAAGAACGAAATATTCATTTGTATAAAATTGAAAAAAGAAGTAGGCTAATTGAAAGGATCTTTCTAAAATTTAAAAATAGCGTAGTACATAGCATAGTACACAGTGGACACACTCGTTCCTTGTTTGTATGGATTTTAATGTCTCAGACGAAAAAAACATGGCACATATCATATAAACTCTTATGAAGTGGTGAAGGTTTATAATATCGATAATTGAATGTTAGCGCATAGCTCCGTAAATAAAAGGTCCTTAATTCATGTCTTTACGGTCAATGAATAGTTCAACTTAAAATCAAAGCTGAGTCAAACTAGAAGTCGTAACCACTCTATAGAGTTGCTTATGGTGCCACAAATAAGCTGTCCACATCAAAGGTTAGCTGCTGTCAAAAAAACATAACTCTAATTAGTATGCCCTACAAATAAAAAACAGCTCAACACATTAAGAACACACTGTACTTTGTTTAGATTCCATTAAAAAATGGGCAAGTTTAAAAGGGTCAAAGTTCAATATTAGATACTCCAACACTAAAAAGAAGGTCCAAAGTTAATTGGTTCATGAAAAGCCACCGACTTAAAGAGTTAAACCACCAAGAAGTGAGAGAAATAAACCACTACAAAGTGCAGGATATAAGCCACCTAGAATTGAGAGAAATAAGGGCCCGTTTGGACGCAGGCATATCGGCCGTTATTCCCGAATTGCGAATTCAGAATTTGAAACCCATTGTTTGTGGTCGACATGCACGGATGGAATTGGAATTTCGGTATGCCAATTTTGCCAAAAAAATGGGCATACCATCTTCCACTTGAAAAGGTGGAATTGGAATATCGGGCTCGCATGCCCGTTTTCGAATGCCAATTTTGAAAGGTCGTCGGGTCCGCAGGGTGTTGATATAATTTTTGAAATCCGCTTTTGGAATGTCGTCAGGTCCACAGGGTGTTTGTAACATTTTTGACATCTGCTTTTGAAAGCTCTCGGGTCCGCAGGGTCAACGGCATTATTTCCTCCGTCTGCATGATTGCATTGCGAGGTTTTTTGGTGATTCTTCCTGCCTCTCGTGTCATCTTTTCTCTGTGTTTTTCATCGCATCGTTTCTTCTGTCCGCGACGCTTCTGTGAAGGCTATAGGGTTTGGGCGGCACCATGGATTTTTCTAGTGGGATTTGCAAGCATTTTCAGTAAATTCGGTGGTTTTCCTTTGTATACATGGGAATGCTTCTTTCTGCTGTAGCTCGAACTCCATGAGAAATCATTCCATTCTCCATTTTTAATGCTTGAAAGTAGAGGGTTTCTGTGATGCCACCAGAAAGGAACAAAACTTGTGAGTTTTTCCTTACTTTTCTTTGTACTCCATTGCAAGGTCCAATGCTTTAGTAATATGGCCAGGATTTTAACACTGATTTATGAGCTCTGAGGTTTTCCAAAAAATGGCAGAAATAAAACCCTCATTTACGTTGCAAACCTTAGAGCTCATAAATCAAAACTTGTGAGTTTTTCCTTACTTTTTTTTGTACTCCATTGCAAGGTCCAATGCTTTAGTAATATGGCCAGGATTTTAACACTGATTTATGAGCTCTGAGGTTTTCCAAAAAATGGCAGAAATAAAACCCTCATTTGCATTGCAAATGTCTGATTACCAGCCATGAAGAATTGTATACACCTAATATTATCTGTATGCTCGACTTCTGAAGGATAGCTGTATTTCGCATACTAGGATCTCTACTGTTATGATATCTTCCTCATATGCCTTCATGCTGATTGCTATCTATAGGAATACTGTAATGTATCTGATATATCATGGTCACACACCTCAGTTTCTGTGAATTTGTTGCTGTACCTATTTCAATTCTATGACATTTGAGCTTGGTCCTCATGTACTCTGCAGTACCATTCTCCACATTGACCATGCTTCTGAAACATCAGCACTACTACCTATGGCATGTTGTTCTTATTGCTTCTGTACTTTGATGTTTGCATTCATTTACCATTTTAATAAATGCTGATAGATTTGTTTTCTCAGATGATATGTCTCTGACTTGATCATAACATGCTCTTCTCAGTCCCTTACTATAGAATCTGTTATTATGCTCTAACATGTCTTGATAGCTCTTTATGAAAATGCTAATCACAATCATATTCCTCTTTTCTGATCACAGTGACTTAAGTCATTTTCTTTATGTGATACAGCTAGCTACACACAACTATTTGATCACTGAACACTCCAAGAGTGTTAAGATAACCTATTCTTACTGTCATTTTCTATATCCTTGTAGCTGTGATTTTGAATAAGAGGAACTATCTCATTCGCACACAAAGGTTAAGAACCAGTGATTGTCCTAAGCAATTCAATGCTTCATTTCAAAATCACATAAAATTGCAATTTAGTGCCTCTGTGCCTGCGTTAATGGTGCTTTCCAGCCCATTTACACTCCAATTTAGTGCCTCTGTGCCTACTTGAATGGTGCTTTCCAAGAAGAGGACAAACTGTACATATCAAGCTTGATTTCAAAAATTAAATCCCATTTCAAATCCCACATCATGTTAGAAAACCAGGAAACCAGGCTGCTTAGCACACACAAAAGACCAAATTTGCATAAAGCAGTAAGGTAGATGAATCATTCTCTATGACTTCAAACATGATATGAGACACCAATTTCAGAGACCTAACAAATTATAATCAATGGTGTAGCGTTCAGAGTCCAAATTCCTAGAAGACAATGAATGCAGGACCCAAATACAAATCTGACTTGTATTTTACACATACAGCCACAGTTTGAATGCCAAAACTAAGATGTGTGGTTGTCTCTTGTAATTGAAAATAGCATAAGTAAATAGTTAAAATTTTTACCTCACCTCATTTCTATTTGGACATAGTTATTTTCCTTTTGGACTTGGGAATGGTGATATTTAGAATGCTATTTTTTAATTCCCTCCTTAATTTTATGTCAGGAGTACAAACATAGTGTAATGGTTAGTTATGTATTTCCACACAGGGCATAGATGGTTGAAGTGATTGAACAATTTTAAAAAGAACAAATGCCTGCATCAAAGTTGAGGTCAAGGCTACACAATCTGGAGCAGAAGAACAATGACATCTTAGAGATTGTGTCACATAAGGAAATTTAGGCACAAAGAATGGCCACTTAGTTTCTACACAGACCCTAGATATTTAGGTTACAGACATACTAATAAACCAAAGACACTGGACAAACATGCAATCAATGATGGCCATCTAGCTGACACATAGGCTGCGCACATTTGCCCAATTAACATAGTCACAATGTGAAAGAGGTGGTTTGACATGGGGTCTAAGCTAGAGTCAGCAAGGCTAAAACTACAATCACCAATAAGAACCTATTATAATATTGGCATATTACTTAGAAAAGAAACCAAGAAAAATGATTTGATCGACAGTTGAAGTCCTGAATATGGCCAATGAAATCCTACTTGTAAATGTCTACTTAAGTGACAGTAATTTTGTTTGTGTGCTTAATAAAAGAAATCTGACTGGCATATCATACCGCATACCCATCCAATGTATGCCATTCTCAATGTTCATCACAATCAGCCTAGTAATTGACTGACCAGGATCTGCATGGCTTGGATAACTACATCCACATAGCTAGATGGATCCAGTCACAGGGAAACTCATAGCTTTAAAATAGATAGTGCCAACCCATGTCATGAAACTCAAGGTCCCGAATTTCTTCTTTCAAAGCATTTTTGTATTCTTTCATGGTAATCTCTGCAGTGATACAAAGTCTTTCCTTCACAATCACATTCCTCTTCAAGTACATTTTGCAGTTTAATATCTTCCATCAACTCAAAACAAGCCTTATGCCCATCATCTGAAGTGTAGTAGGGAATAAATTGTTTGATTTCCCCTTTCACAACTTCCTAATTTCTCAATAGCATTAATTTTGGTAATTCTTTTTCTCTTTCTTATCATGGAGGTCTTCCTTGGCCATAGGGCTGGCTGTAGCATCAAATATTTGAACTGCTACACTTATTCGGTTCTTTAATTGTCACATCCATTGATATTATAATAGCCAATAATCATCTATTTGTTGCCTTATAACAGTCAACTTAAAGTTGTAAACAGCATCCATTGATATTATAATACACAATAATCATCTATTTAACAGTAAATTTAAAGTTTTAAACACAGAACAAACATTTGACTCCTTGGAAAGATGTTGGTAATTTGATATCTATAATGGGTATAAGTATCATTAATGTTTTGATTTAGAGCACCACTGGATCATATATAAGATTCTTACTCTCGATTGTAGCAGTTGATACTGAAAAGGTTAACTAACCACGTACACACATTTACTCAGTATGTACTTAGTCATAGAGTAGAACAATGAACTTATATTGTCATATAAAGAACTTACCTCATTGTGTTTTATATATTAAGGATTTCTGAACTAGAAAAAATGAGGAAAGTCACTCTAAAGATAACATGATAATGTACAGTCACTGTAAGGACAGTCACAAATGAGGACATCTCACAGTGACTGTCCCTCGTGTAATTGCCACTTGAATGTATTGCTATTGAACCACATTTATGCTTTTCTTCTTCAACAAATGAGGACAGTCAATCTAAAGACAACATGATAATGTACACTCACTGCAAGTGTACATTATCATGTTGTTTTTATAGTGACTGTCCTCATTCAAGTGGCAATTACACAAGGGACAGTCACTGTGAGATGTCCTCATTTGTGACAAGGACAGTCACACATGAGGACATCTCACAATGACTCATCCCTTGTGTGATTGCCACTTGAATGTATTGCTATTCAACCACATTAATGCTTTTCTTCTTCAACAAATGAGGACAGTCACTTTAAAGGCAACATGATAATGTACACTCACTGTAAGGACAGTCACAAATGAGGACATCTCACAGTGATTGTCCCTTGTGTAATTGCCACTTGAATGTATTGCTATTCAACCACATTAATGTTTTTCTTCTTCAACAAATGAGGACAGCCACTCTAAAGACAACATGATAATGTACACTCACTGCAAGTGTACATTATCATGTTGTCTTTACAGTGACTGTCCTCGTTCAAGTGGCAATTACACAAGGGGCAGTCACTGTGAGAACTTCTCATTTTGTATAATTACACAAAGTACTTTCTTGTCAACATATGTTGTCTATTGAACTTGCAACTCTATTCTCTGATTATGCATTATGCATTATAGTTGGCTGTTTTCTTATGTTGTTTCATGATTGTTTTGTTGGTATTTTTAGGTAATTCAATGGATCTCATTGATGATATTGATGATGATGATGAAATGGAAGGAGAGATTATGAGGAGGAGAAGAGTCCTGCCTGTTGTTGTACTTGTTCTTGCCACCGTTGTCGCGGCCTTAGGGGAGTGTATAAAAAAGGTAGTCGAAATATGCATAAGCGCACGAGAGATGCAATTCCTTTTTATAAGCATGTTGTCAACTCCAATGAGACGGATGGCCATGACCAAATACACATGACTAGATTATCCTTCTTTAAACTAGCCAATATTTTAAGGCAAAAAGGAAGCATCAAAGATACAGAATTCCTCACGTTAGAAGAACAATTAGTCATGTTCCTCCATACTCTTGGCCACAATCTGAGGAATCGTAAGATTGCCCATAACTTTGGGCACTCTGGAGAGATGGTAAGCCGATACTTCCACAAGGTCTTGAGGGCTATCTTGGCGCTCCATTCAGATTATTTTATACCCCTTGGTCCAAACACTCCTTGCGAAATTAGTGGGAAGACCCGTTTTGACCCATACTTCAAGGTATATCTCCCAGTGGTTTAATGTTGTTTAGAGTTTTAATCCTATTATTGCGTGTTCATTACACCATTGATTTATCTGACTACAGAACTGTGTGGGAGCAATGGATGGATCCCATATACCAGTCACTGTTGATTTCAACCTGCAAGCTAAATATCGTGATAGAAAAGGAAACTTGTCACAAAATGTTATGGGAGTGTGTTCATTTGATTATAAGTTTCAATACATCCTTGCTGGTTGGGAAGGGTCTGCTGCAGATAGCCACGTGCTAGCTTCGGCTCTATCTAGAGCCGATCCATTGGTAGTTCCCCCAGGTTTGTAAAATATGATTATACTATTGAAGCATATGAAAAATAAAACAACGTCATGACAATGACATTTTGTTTTGTTTAGGTAAATATTATTTGGTCGATGCTGGATATCCAAATGTACCAGGATTTCTCGCGCCTTATCGGTGCACACGCTACCACCTAAAGGAGTTTTCAAGAGCAAACCCAATAAACACCCCACAAGAGTTGTTTAATCATCGACACTCCTCGCTTAGGAATGTAATAGAGCGTACATTTGGGATTTTGAAGCGGTGTTTTCCTATATTGAAGCATGCGACGTCTTATCAAATCAAGACACAAACACATATTGTTTTGGCATGTTGCATACTTCACAACTTCATTACGATAGAGGACGGCCTTCCATCTGAGGCAAAAATTGAAGAGGAAGATGGTCGTGATGGGATAGATGTACCAGTGCTTGAGACATATGGGTTGAGCCAGCGTGAAAGAGATGATTGGGCCAATTTTCGAGATGAAATAGCAAGAAGGATGTGGGAAGACTATAGATCCTGATCTTAGTCGGTTGAATAACTATTATGGTAGTGTTTAAACTAATGTCAGATTTCATAAATTTCACAAACTGATACTATACATTAATAAAAGCCGTTATGCCATATTTAGTGTTGTCATGTTATATTCAATGTTGTTATATTTAATGTTGTCATATTAGTATTTAATATTCTCATGTTATGTTTAATGTTGCTATATTTTATATTTAATGTTGTCATGTTATATTTAATATTGTCATGTTATTTTTAATGCTACTATATTTAATGTTGTCATGCTATATTTAATATTGTCATGTTATGTTTAATGCTGCTATATTTAATGTTGTCATGTTATATTTAATATTGTCATGTTATGTTTAATGCTGCTATATTTAATGTTCTCATGCTATATTTAATACAGTCACACATGCGGACAGTCACTGTAAAGAAAACATGATAATGTACACTCACTGTGACTATCCTTACATTGACTGTACATTATCATGTTGTCTTTAGAGTGACTGTCCTAAGAAGTTCCTAGGTGTAACAAGTTCTAAGAATATACCAACAGTTCTAAGAAGTTCCCTAGCACACAGTAGCATCTACAGAGAAGAATATACCAGGAGTAACAACTATAGAGGAGACCATTTGAAATTGTCCCTTCTTATACCAGGAGTTACAGTGAGTGTACATTATCATGTTGCCTTTAGAGTCACTGTCCTCATTTGTGACTGTCCTTACAGTGAGTGTACATTATCATGTTGTCTTTAGAGTGACTGTCCTCATTTGTGACTATACTTATAGTGAGTGTACATTATCATGTTGTGTGTGCATCAGGTATGTCTATGGATGGTGATCAAGTTGTCCAGGCAACTTCTTCTTCCAAGAAGGTGTTCTGGACAAAAGAGATGGAACGCAAGTTGCTAGACTTGCTACAGGAGCAAGTGCAGCTTGGAAAGAAAGCCGATGGGGGTTTCAAGAAAGAGGCTTGGACAGCCATCGAAAGGAGGTTCAATAATGAGATGAAAATGAACCTTTTGAAGGAAAACTTCAAGAAAAAGCTGAAAACTTGGAAACAAGGGTATAGGCTTATGAAAGAATTGAGGAATACAAGCAGCTTAGCTTGGAACGAGACCACCCAATCTATGGATGCTGAGGATAGTGTTTGGGAGGAGTTGTTGAAGGTAACATGGTCTTCAAATCTCTTTTTAAGTTGAATATATCTTTTTAAATAATGATGGACCAATAATGAATTGAATTGTTATGCCATGATTCAGAGAAAGGAATTTTAAAATGCCCGAATGTATAAGAGGTAGCCATTTTAGTACTTCAATGAATTATCCTCTATTGTTGGGAATGACATAGCTGAGGGCAGTGCAGCTGCAACAGCTCAAGAGACAGAGGAGGATTTCGTTGATGATGATGTTTTCAGTGATCATGGTATGGATAATGCCTATTTTGAGACTGCTGCTGATTTGGGTAATGATGGTAATGAATCTGTTGATACACCTGTATCGAACCAATCTACTACAAGTGGCAACGATAAGCCTTCAACATCGTCAAGGAGGCCAAAGAGGAGGAGGGGAACATTGGTAAATTCCTTGGATTCAATTTTTGAAACGATCAAAGATCTGTCTGCAAGCATTACAGCAGGCCTTGCACAGCCTCTGAGAGTGGACAAAGCTTCTAGTTTGAGAAGTGAGGCAGCGGAGTTGCATAAAGCACTTAAAGCAATCCCTGGCCTTCGCGACTCTACTATAATTGAAGTATACAAAAAGTTAATGCATGATCCAGAATCAGCTGCACTTTTCTTGACAATGGATGAAGGGGAGAGAATCCGTTATATGATATTGAAGTTTGGACTTTAGTTGACCGATGTTTATTGGGTCTTTTATTTAAAATCAAAACTAATGTTTGTGAAATGTTGCTCTTTGATACCAGTTTTCTGCTATGGATTAATTTGTATTCTCTACATTATCTTTGGATTAATTTGTAGTGGCGTTCTAATTGGTAATTACTCTCTGGAAGGCCTTTGCAAATTAGAATATCACAAGGTCTTGATACATCTGGAACTATCAACATCTTATTTGTACTATTATTGCTTTTCAATTTGCATTAGTACTTTTGCGTGCAGCTGTCATCTTGTTCAAAAAACTCTGTTTCACCATCTTTGATTCTTCAATGTACGGATTTACTAAGCCTGTAAAAGCTTTTGAGAATCAATCCATAGACTATATGAAATGATATGAACATTTACCTTAATCTATTGAGTGGCAATAGATTAAGGTAAACGTTTACCTTAAGCTTTAAAGAAATCTGATAGATTGGGTTAATCAACGAACCTTTATTTATTTTTTCATTTCCTTTCAATGGACGTGTAATTTTTAGTTTGTTAAACCCTCAGCAAAAATCGAAGCCTGTTTCTATGTAGGAACATGTGTATAGGTCAGTGATGACTAAAAGGATCGTGCATCCTTCCTTTTCAGTTGAGAAATTAGGAACAACATATTTACTAAATCTGTGGTGGCGTTCTAATTGGTAATTACTCTCTGGAAGGCCTTTGCAAATTAGAATATCACAAGGTCTTGATACATCTGGAACTATCAACATCTTATTTGTACTGTTATTGCTTTTCAATTTGCATTAGTACTTTTGCATGTAGCTGTCATCTTGTTCAAAAAACTCTATTTCACCATCTTTGATTCTTCAATGTACAGATTTACTATTGCTACTACCCCTCTAGTTATCATTCCTACTGCTGATGTAATGATTCTTATGGCCAAGCTGATTGAACACCCATTTACGCAGATTATTCAGGAGAATAGATAACTGAAGTGGATGATCGGAGATGCTAGTTGAGTAGCCTGGATACCATGATTGGCCTCATAAATGTTATACTTTCATACAGATTTTATCTGTCTTACTTATACATGCACATATATTTTTGTCATGTATCTCTGATCGGGCATTATCTATATCTGCCATGTAGTATTTTGCTTGCATATTTGTTTTAGAGAAACACCTAGGCTGAGAAACACTGGTAATAAATATAGAAATGAGAACACACTATAATAATTGATACACCTGGGCTGAGAAACATGAACGTTTACCTTAATCTATTGAGTAGCAATAGATTAAGGTAAATGTTTAACTTAAGCTTTAAAGAAATCTGATAGATTGGGTTAATCAACGAACCTTTATTTATTTTTTCATTTCCTTTCAATGGACATGTAATTTTTAGTTTGTTAAACCCTCAGCAAAAATTGAAGCCTGTTTCTATGTAGGAACATGTGTATAGGTCAGTGATGACTAAAAGGATCATGCATCCTTCCTTTTCAGTTGAGAAATTAGGAACAGCATATTTACTAAATCTGTGGTGGCATTCTAATTGGTAATTACTCTCTGGAAGGCCTTTGCAAATTAGAATATCACAAGGTCTTGATACATCTGGAACTATCAACATCTTATTTGTACTGTTATTGCTTTTCAATTTGCATTAGTACTTTTACATGCAGCTGTCATCTTGTTCAAAAAACTCTGTCTCACCATCTTTGATTCATTCCAAACACTTTTAATTCTTTATGATTCATTCAAAACCATTGAAAAAGTTTGGGTGATTATTATGTACTGCTTGGTGAGAGCATCTATTATTCGAAACTGTCCATATTGGCTGAAATTAAACAGCCAGCATGTTGGATTTCTATTAACACTGTGTCCCTTGTATATCCTTTTGAACACTTGTCTTTTGTGAAATGTTTGTACAATAGCTTTAACCGATAATATTCAGTACTAGTGAATACTTAAAAAAGACTCATTAGTTCAAGTTTAGTTTGTCTGTAGTGTTAATACTCCACACTTTTGATATCCATATAATTCTGTAACATTGAAAGTGGGAGACTCTTCAACTCCCTCTGGTAGCTTAATCTAGAACATATTTGTTCTGAAATTTTCTCAAGACTTTGCAGGAACCAATAATTTTATATTTCACCTTGTTATATTACCTTTAGGAAAGCCTTTTCTATGAATTCCATCATATATTACCCCAAGGTCTTGATACATCTAGAACTATGAACATCTTATTTGTATCTTTTATTACTATATTTAGTTTTCTTGAATACTTTCACATTCAATTATCATCTTGTTCAAAAACTGCTTTACACCATCTTTGATTCTTCAACACACAATTTTACTGTCTGAAAAACCTTTGAGACTTAATCTCAAAACTACGTGAAATGATATAAACTTGTACTTTAATCTACTGTATTTTTTGGAAGTGAATTCCTCCTAAGGTAAGACAATGATCCTCATTTTTGTCCTCTTTCTTGTAATGTAGGAGATTACATCATCTGGTAGGGCTAAATCACAGAATTTTTAGGGATCTGTAATCCTTTTCTTCATATGCAATTATTATGCGTCCCCCTTGTGATATCCATACATATCTGCCATGTTTATACACCAATACAAAAATGCACCCCATAAAACATCTGATTGGTTCGACTATCTTTGAACTATTTGGGTCTGTTGACAACACTAGACCAGTGTCTACTGAATGACTAATTTCATGCAAGACAATGGCTCTATCTGACAGAGAGTCCATGCTAGGCTTCATGACTTGATGCATTTTACATTGCATGTCAGAGTGTCTGAATATTGAGTGTCTTATTGCTATTGCTATTGTTTAATTTTGGGATTGTTGATATAGGAGCATTATTGAAATCGGTTTGATGGCTCTGATCAATGTGCCAAGTTGTTGATGTGGTGGTGGGCAGTGCCAGTTGAAGATTTCACGGTCAGTGGAGAACCCTGGACGGCAATATTGGTGTTGTCCAAACAAAAAAAAGGTTGGTAATGTGTATATATTTAATGTTTGTAATGTAAATAGTATTCAATACTAATGTAGATTGGGCATCACAGGGCTATCATGATTGTGGGTACTTTAGATGGGTTGATGACAACCCATCTACATCTATTCGCCCATCTCCAGTCATCCACGATCCAAACATCCGCTCATCTCCACTCATCCACAATCCAAGATTTGAGTGCAATAGTTGTCAAGCTAGGACAAATGAAATTATATTTTTACGATGCCTTCTCTGTATTGTAATCACATATCTTTTGTGCGACCATATGCGTAGATGAGCTCAAGAAGTATTCAGTTTTGTATTTTGATATTGTAATATGCGGAGATGAGTTCAAGAACTAGTCAATTTTGTATTTTGATATTGTGCAATACAGATATGAGCTCAGGAATTATTCAATTTTGTATTTTGATATTAACATAGATATATCATGTATAAACTCATTTAATTGGTCGTGTTTTTATCTTGACAAGTGTGGATCATTCAGGTAAGAATCAAAGGGGGTCATAGAAGGTAATAATAATTAATAAGATTTTTTTAAAAAACTCATACAAAAGTTAGCAACTGAATGTACTTCATTGGTGTACTAACAAAAGCACAAAGAAGTTGTATGTTTTATGTGTGCAGTGTCTACAGACAAAAACAAGAGTTCGGGCATGACAGAGCGTCAAAGACTCATCAGACTAAATTATAACATTGCATCTGCATTATGTAAAATGAGGAATGCCTCATTCAAGTTGTAAAACTGTATCTGCATTATGTAAAAAGAGGAATGCCTCATTCAAATTATGTAAAATGAGGAATGCCTCATTCAAATTATGTAAATTTTATATCAGCGCATGATTTTGTGGGGCTAGACCGAAGGTTTTCTCCACCCGGCTCTTTCCTACCGGTGCTCCTATTGAGCTGGGTTGGCAATATTTTGTAAAAAATAAATGACTTGTTTATAAATTTGTGTATTTTGGGTCTACAAATTTTACAAATTTTATAAATTTTATATTTTATTTGTGTATTTTGGGTATACAAATTTTATAAATTTTATATTTTATTTTGGGTCTATAAATTTTATAAAAAAGTTATACAAAATGTTACAATTTTTATAAACTCATAAACATAATTTTATTTCAAAATATTGTAAATATTCAAAATCGCATACAAATAAAATAAAATAAAATAAGTATTCAAAAATAAAATAAAATATTATAATAAATTTTTTTTGGGTCTATAAATTTTATAAAAAAGTTATACAAAATGTTACAATGTTTATAAACTTATAAACATAATTTTATTTCAAAATATTATAAATATTCAAAATCGCATACAAATAAAATAAGTATTCAAAAATAAATAAAATATTATAATAATATTTTATTACAAAAATAAAATAAATATTCAAAAATACCAAAAAATATGAAAAACATCATAACATTTGAAAAAATCACAAATTGTTACAAATAAATTAATAAAATAAATTCTCATCCAGTCAATATTCCAATTCCAAAATGCGCAGCCAAACGCGGAAAATAGATCTTCTCAGTCATCTTCCAGGTGGTCCAAACGGGTCGAACACATATTCCAGATATCATTTTGAGAATATGGTATTCCGGATTTGCAACATATTCCGGAATTGACCATATCCGGCATTCCATATGCCATGGTCCAAATGGGCCCTTAATATATTAGGAATATTGAAGTGTTTTAGGAGTGAAGGAAAGCAAGAAAGAAAAAGTTGCTAAAAAGTTGTCATGACAACTTTTGCAACTTGCACAAAGTTGCATGACAACTTTTGTCCTAAAGAGACCGAATGATTTAATTAGGTCTAAAGAAATTCCTAACAGCCTATACATGTGATAAAATCCTATTTAAATCTAAAAAGGCTCAAATCCATAGGTTATACAAGTTTGGTAATAATTTTGGCAAAGCAAGTAATCACTGTCTCAGATAGTTAAGGTATAGAGTTACTGTTTCAAGGCACCAGTATGATCTAATGAATTACTTTGTTATTTTGGTGAAGGATCTTGGTATTTTTAGTTGGTTTTTTTTTCATTTATGTACATTAGTGTAATTTCTTACTCATTTTTTCAATTTCTTGTTTATTGTTTAGTTTATGCCAGTTCAGTAGCCAGTTCATTGGCTTGTACATAGGTACATTCTTGAAAAAAGACTCCCCCATAAAATCCCATTGTGTATTCATTAGAGACTTTTGACACATGGAAGTGGAGTCAATGTATAGTTTACATAATCAATATTTGAGTTATAAATATTTTTTTTTCTATATTTGTGACCTTTCCCTAGGCGAGTACTGTCATTGGTTGGCTAGGAACAAGCACTTGATTTGTAAGGTTACTTGTAGGGGTGACTATGAAAGTTGGTTCCAAGATATTAGAGATGATTATTGACATGAGAGAGAGCCGTCATGATGAAATAGAGTCTTTGACAATCCATTTGGTTTGAGCATTTCCTTTTAGTGAACAAAGAGCTTCTATAAGCCTTTAAAACCCTCATCAAACCGTCATAGTTTGGATAGGGTACTGTATGGAGAGATAGGGACCCAAGACCCATAAAATATCTTAGGGTTACCTAATTTATTGAAGAATCCATTTTATTTTTGGAAATTTCTTAAGGGACATTTTGCAAGAAAGCCAAAAACCCAGAATAGGAGACCTAATTGGGGGCTCAAGGGCTACAAGGCCAAGATAGACAATTTTGTGAGATTAGTAAAGAAGAGATGCATAGATATAGACAAAATGTGTCAAGAACTAGTTAAGGAAATGAATTGGACTACCTCCACATCCCTATAATATTCTAATTTTTCTTAGGAGGTTGAGTACACTTGGTTAGATGGAAGTGAGCATGAGAAGGGAAGGTGTATTTGAACATTGATAGGTCACCTAGAGAGTGAGAGTATTTTTACTCTGATTGAGGACAATGAGAGAAGTCCTTAGGAGACAAGGGATTCCTTTTGAGAATTTGGTCAATGGATTGGGGAGTTAGTGTGTTAGGAATCTAGGTTGGTCCTAATAGAAGAGCTTGGAAACTAGTGTGATCCTATCAGATGAGGTATACTTTTCATTTTCTCAAAAAAAAAAAATTTCTCACCCTAAATTGAGTAAGGATCGCTCTAGGACCATTAAAAACCAAAACCAATCTAATAAATTTATTAATGTCAAGAACCCTAATGATGAATCCTTTATTAAGACCAGGTCTCGACATCAAGATGATGCAATCTCCATGGATAATACTTTGGATAAACTAAGTGAAGATTTTAAATAGAAGCATTTGTATCTTGATTCTAGTAAAAAATATGCTCTGTGTGATCTTAAAGACCTCCCAGAGAAAAATGCCTTGATTTTTGGATTCTATGTGCCAATCATTCATCCTAAATAGTGGACTCAAAACTCTTAGTAAATTGATTTCTTTAGAGATAATAAGGAAAATTTATAACCCCAAATATTAAGGCAATCACAACTCATAATGTAGGGATGCTACAAAGATTCTCCTAGTTATTAAAGAAAATAATTATTTAGAGGATGTCCCCATCCGCTATCGCCATGTAGGTGAATTATGCACTGAAATATGGATTCTCAAAGGTTGAAAATTTTCTAGTGGAGTCTAGTAGAAAGGTTGAAAATGGTGTAGAAATTTTTGACACCTATGTGATCCAAGATGTACTTAACGCCCTAAAAGTAGCATGTGAATTAGAACATAACCTTTCCAACTATTCATTAGTGATATTCTTAGTTGCTCCCCATCTTCCCCACTGGGCCCTACCAAGGCTAATGGAATACTCCTGAGACCTTATCTCTCAAGGTAGCATCCCCCTTTAGGAGGGAGGATTGAATGAATATTATCCTTTTAGTTATAGTACAAAGGAGACATAGGGTAGTTAGGAGGAGCTTAAAATAGGTCTTTAATGCTCACAAAAAGAGGAGATTGAAAACTAGAAATTCTTACAAGGAGAATGAGACAATGGTTAAATCAATTGAATGCATCCAAAAAATAGATCACATGAAAAAATAAAGAGGGGAAAGATAATTGGCTCAATCTCTTGCAAGACAGAGACTAAGCTCCCTAGAAAGTAGCTTCCTAGTTTTTACAAGAGATTTAAAGCTCTCATGGAGACCAACCCCTGATTTTTCCTATGGAAATGAAATGTGATTCTTGCAATGCTAGGGGATTGACTCCCCTCACAAAAAATATTTTATTAAATTCTTTCTCTTGAATAATAGAGACATACATGTGATCAACCCCTAGAAAGTAGCTTCCTAGTTTTTACAAGAGATTTAAAGCTCTCATGGAGACCAACCCCTGATTTTTCCTATGGAAATGAAATGTGATTCTTGCAATGCTAGGGGATTGACTCCCCTCACAAAAAATATTTTATTAAATTCTTTCTCATAATTCAAGGGATCAAAGCTATTGGTTTTACTCTCAATGTTAACATAAAGGTTTTTGGAAGGATGCAAAATACTTGACCACCAATCATAATATAGTTAGAGGAGGGGGTGCTATTGTTATAGGGTATAAATGAATTAAAATTATATAAATATGGGAACTCTCTCCATATCATAGATTGTTCTAGGTAACATTTATGATATAAGGAGAGGAAGTTGGTATCTATTTGGTATACACAACCAATGATTACATCGAGCGGATAAAACTATGTCCAACTAGATGTCTCAAATGGAGGGAATACCTTGGATTATAGGTGGGACTTTAATATGGTGGAAGGACCGCAAGACAAATGAGGTGGGTGCAAATTATAATGGAAAAGAAGCAATAAACTTAATTGGTACAAAATTCTTAATAAGCATAAATTATTTGACACACTAGCTAGTAATAAGAGTAATCATAAGGGTATATGGTACACATGGTCTAATTTTCAATAGGGAGACAAGATAATTTATAGTAGGTTGGATAGGTTCTATTTTAATAAATATATCTTTATTCTTTAGAAAGACCATAATGGATCAAGTGTGAGAGTTATTCCTTACACACTATCTGATAATCACCCCATTAATAATGTTTTTCCCTAAATATTATCCTATTTAAATATGAGGATGTTAGGAGTTCTACTAGTATTTTAAGATTCTATAATAAATGTATCCAGTCAAGGATGAAAGTTCCATTGAGAGATGGGCTAAAAACATTAATATTTGAAAGGAATTATTCTGAGTGGTGAGAAGGAAGAGAGAAGAAGATAATAAAGAGTTAGAGCATAAGAATGACCATAATCTTATTATTTCTATAGAATGTTTACAAAATAACAACACTTGTATAGAGACCAAGGAGACTTCATCTCAGGCCATTGATTCCCTCAAGAAGCTGTAAAATCTAAAAATTAAGGGAGCTGAGATAGGGGGTAGGCTCAATTAGGTTAGCCACAAAGATAGAGGTTCCAACTATTATTTTTAGATCCTAAAACATAAGGAATCCAAAGATAGGGTTGAATGGATCTAAGAAGATGGAAGGAAATTTAATAGACAAAATATATTCTTCATGCCTTTTCCTCCTATTACTACAAATTATTTATGTTTGAGTATGTTGGTCATGAAATGGAGAGGCCCAGACAAACTATTAGTAGTATCATTCCAAAGATGGTCACTAGGGAAGAGCTTGAACATAGAAAGACCAATGGTAGTGGAAAAAATCAATAAATATATCTAGGCTTTAAGCAATGATCAAGTTCTAGAGCATGATGGGCTCCATGTTGAATTCTAAAAGGAGAATATTAGTTGGATTAGAGACCTGGAAAGTTTTTGTAGATTCTATTGATAGAATATCACTAGGGAAGGATATAAACAATTAACTCATTAAACTCATTCTAAAAAAGGGATAGAAGACCATAATTAAAAATTGGAGGCCCATCACACTACTTAATGTGTCATACAAGATTTTGGCCAAAATCCTTTCATTAATACTTCATTACATTCTACCCTATATGAGTAACCCAACTAAAACTGGCTTTGTTAAGGGCTATTATATTTTGGAGAATTTTCTCAATTGTTGGGAGGATATTGACTGGGCCAAATAATCCAATCAAAAGGTATTTATGATGTTACTAATTATGAAAAAACATATAAAATGATAGAATGAAATTTAATTTTTATGATGCTTAAGAGCCTTGCATTTCCTAACTTGTTTTTTCAAATGATCCAAACATTAATGAATGAGTCTAGGACTTAGGTAGAAGTTAATGGCTCTAGGTCAAAACCCTTTTATTTTTATAGATATATTAGACAAAGTTGTTTGATTTTCCTTGCAATATTTTTATTGTTGTTGATGCTCTTTTCTATCGTCTAAGAGACACTTAAATCTCTCCTAGAATGAAAGAAGTGGGTATTACATAATAGGGAAAATCTTTCTAACATTTAGTTTATTGATGATACATCCATAATTATTAAATTGGATGAGACCAATTTTTCTAACCTAATAAATAAACGAGATCTATTTTGTATAGCATCGGGAAGTAAAGTTTTACTCTTCAAGTCAATTATGTTGGGGTGGGATGACCACCACTAGCCTAGTTTCATAGATTCTCAATCGTTGGGGAGAGGGGGAGGCAGTCTAACACTCAAGTTAGATATTTGTACTTCATATATATATATATATATATAATATATATATATATATATATATATATATATATATATATATATATATATGTATATATATGTATAATGTATACTGTATATGTATATGTATATGTATATGTATATATATATATACATATATATACATATATATATAAATATATATACATATACATATATATATACATATATATATATATACACATACATACATATATATATACATATATATATACATATATATACATATACATATATATATACATATATATATACATATACATATATTTATACATATATATATACATATACATATATATATATATATATACATAAATATGTATATATATACATATATATATATACATAAATATGTATATATATATACACATATATGTATACATACATATATATATAATTATATATATATACATATATGTATACATACATATATATATGTGTATATATATATATATATATACATACATATATATATATGTATGTATACATATATGTATATATATACACATATATATTTATGTATATATATATATATATACATAAATATATATACATATATGTATACATACATATATATATATATATATATATATATATATATATATATATATATATATATATATATATATATATATGTATAGATATATAATATACATATATGTATACATACATGTATATATATATATACATATATATATATATATGTATATGTATACATACATATATATATATATGTATACATATACATATATGTATACATATACATATATACATGTATACATATACATATATATATATATATGTATATATTTATATATTTATATATATATATATATATATATATATATATATATATATATATAAGTATATAGATATATATATG